>LPNX010709509.1:255709-272471 GCA_001517045.1 Pseudotsuga menziesii | reverse complement strand
GCAATGTTTTATGAATGAAAGCTAACTACAGCTAGATTTCCATCATGGTGTAATGTGATTGATGACAATGTGATTTTGTTAGATGAAAAACTACATTATTAAAACTAACATAGCTAGATTTCTATCATGGTGTAATGTGACTGATGACAATGTGATTTTGTTAGATGAAAAAATACATTATTAAAACTAACACACATTAAATTTCATTCAACGTGCAACATTTTAAGGACGGAAGCTAACTCTAGCTAGATTTTCAGCACATTCATACGCATACATCAATAATATAAGTCCCATGTCCAAATTCAAATAGGAATTTGGTGGTTTTATTGGAGTTGATATCTATCATTCTCTAATAATTCTTGGATCTCTTATTGTTATCTCTTCATATATATTTTGTGTAATTTATATGTAAATTCCTTTTTGCTAGCATGCACAAGATGTAGGGTAACAATGTTTCGTGTCATACAAAAGAGCTACCCTATTGTTTTGAATTATTGCAACTATATTACTTTTTTGAACATACACTTCATATGGCTTAACCTTAATTACAAACTACAATTCAAATGTGTTACAGAAATTGGGAGGGGTTACAATGGAAAATATAATTTTGACAAGAGGAGACTATGTTGACCTCCTAATTAATGGTCAATTTGTTGGACTAGGAAGGGTTGAATCTACAGAGACTACAACTCATTATGGTGAACAAAGGCTTAATGTAGGATATGTTATGGTTTTGATAATTGATGTCATTGAACCACATTTGATTGTGGAAGATGTTGATGAAGGGGACTTACATCCATGGAAGATCATATATTTGAGGCATAACAAAGGTAAATTAAAATCTTGAAGCACATGTTAAGTGTTTTTTTATTGTACATTGCTTGTTTTTTTTGAGCAAATACTAAGTTTGTTTAATTTGCTGTGTAGGTGCAAATGTCTCTTCTGCATTTTCTATTGGAGACAAGGTAGATGTTTTGCAATGTGGATTGAAGGTGGGTGAAGGCTCCATATTCAATACAGATATTGGTCATAAGGTGCATGGAAAGATGGTGAAAAAGGGATCCATAGTGGTTAACATTGAGAAAGTGTTAAAACATGATGCTCTTTTGCCACATCCAACAGGATTTGAGAATACACTAGGGGGTGCATTGGGATCTTATGAGATTTGGCCAGAATCAGATTTGGAACCTCATTGTCATGATCATTCAGTAAATAATCCCCAATATAGGCTTACATTCACATGTAAAAATGTTTCTCTTACACATGAATGCACAGGAACAAGCATGCGCATTGCCAAAGGGATCATAGTTAATGTCCGTGAGGATGACATGGTTGAGGGTGAAATGTTAGGTGAAAAGGAATTCAATGTTTTTGTGGAATACATAGATAGAAATTGTGAAAGATGTAGGATTGGGGACAAGTCTATACATTGTTTGGTTAGATGGCCAATAAATAAGTTGGTGGACAATGAAGGTGAGATTTTAAGGGTGAATGAAAATTTCAAGGAGGCACCCAAGGAAATGACGGTATGGGATCTTATAGAGGGCACAAGTCCCTTAAACACATGGGATGATGATCTTTATAATGAAAAAGATCCAGACTCAATTTCTATGCACACAACGAGGCCATATAAAAGGATTAAATGAGTTGTGGCTACAAAAAAATTAGAAACTTTCAAATACAAAGAGATGAAGAGAAAGAAATCTGACTTTTGGAAACAAATGAATGTTGCAAACAAGATTGTCTTCAACATGTGGATAGGAAAGCTATTACAACTGCTAGAAGGGGTATGAAACTCTTTAAAAAAAATGACATTAGGGAATTTGTCTTGAATTCACTCCTTTCCAACACAATCATGTCAAAGGGCCATGGCCATGGCCTACCTCCTACTATTAGGAAAGTAAAGGACATGAGTTTTAATGGAGATATTATTTGTAAGAAAGCATGGTACAAGATACATAATATTGCTCAAAGCGCTTTCTATACTTACCAACATAATTTCCAACAAGGACATGTCAAAGGAATTCATGGTAACACCAACAAATGCAAACCATGTGCACATACTGTGGCAGCCATAGAAATATTGCACAAAATTGTAATGGATAATTCAGACTTTTCACAGAACCAAACATGACAAGTTGAAGAAGATGGAACATCTACTCCTTTAAGATTGTTGCCATTAACGTACACCCAAAGTTCTTTGTTAAAAGAGATCAACGAGGCTCTTTAAGAGCTAAATTTTCCATCAATATCACAACCAACAATGAGCAAGATTTGGAATACTCATTTTCCAGATGTGGCATTCTCAAAGAACACTAACTTCAGTAAATGTAATGAATGTATCATGTTGAAAGCACAGATGAAGATAGCGACTACAAAAGAGCTGGAAGAAAAGGCACAAGCTAGACTGAAGAAACATAACAAGATTGTTATGTGTGGAAGATATTGCTACTATGCCCACAGATTTATGTCAGAGCGGAATCCAAAGGAAGCCACCTCAGATATCTTCCAAGATGATGACAGTGAGACCCTTCATGTAAAGATTGATTGGTGGCAGCCTAGCTCAGGGAAATACAAGGGAAAAGTTTTAGAACAATATTGGGTACCAAATCTTGATGACACGGAACTTGGATCTATTCCAATTAATACCACAGTTTGGGCATGGATGCCAAAGAAAGAAGATTGCAAGAAGACAAAGATAAATAAATGTGGTGTACAAGCTGTACTTGATCTGCTTGAGCGGATATAAGGAGATTAGGTGGAGATGATACATGAATGTAACTTTGCTTTTTGAATGACTTTTAGTATACATGAAGAAAATTTTTTCAATGTTTGTATTATAATAAATACTCTTTAAGCTACTTTTTGAGGAATTTTATATTATTTACTGCATATATGAAATTTCACTTCAAGTTCAATGTTAATTTATGTGATGATACTTTATGCGAATTAGATAATACCATTCAAATTTTAACTTTTCAATTTGTCTTTTAGATCAACACAACATCTCGCTATATCAAATGTGCATAATTATATTCATTAATGCATGTACAAAATCCTTTCCTTATTTATTATTAGCTTTTGCTCAATCTCTTCAATACTACTTTGAGCTTTTCATTTTGTTCCCATGATGATTGGTGAAGTGTCCACTTGAAACGTAGGGATGTTTCAATACACACAATTTAATTCCATAAACTCTCTTTGTCATTATGATTAAATATAGAAATCTTCATCCTGAAGATGTACTTGATATGCTTGAGAAAATATAAGGAGATTAGGTGGAGATGATTCATGAATATAATTTTTCCTGTTTGAATGACTAATTAATATACATGAAGAAAAAGTTGTCAATGTTTGCAGTATATCAAATATTCTCTTCAAGCTACCTTTTGAGGAATTTTATATTATTTTCTACATATATGAAAATTTTGGTTCAACTTCAATGTTAATTCATGTGATGATACTTTATGCGAATGCACCTTAAAATATCTTATAGAGTTGCTTTGTGAATAAATGTAAGGCACTTGCAATAAGGTTTGAAGTGAGTTTTTTCTATTATTCGTTATTATAGTTGATATAAATTTAGTTGTACTACTATGTTGCATTCAAATTCATAATTATATTTTCTCATGTAGACTTTAAAGTGGTTCCAACTTTGTACTAGTATATTAACTTATACTCAATAAATACAGTACTAACATTTTGAGCGTGCATGTTTTATCAATTTGTCATCATTGTGATTGATTTTTTGGATTAAACTGTGTGAACCTTTTTCAGACCAACGTTTTGAGTGGACACTCCACCCATGTTTGTTACGGGAACCATGAAAAATTCATTGTGGACTGAAAATATTTCACATAACTTAATCCAGAAAATCAATCATTAAGTGATAACATCATGTTAGATTTAATTCATGTTAGACATTATCATCAAAGACATTGCATCATAAAGACAATTTAATCCATGTGAGATTTAATGCTGATCGTAATGCACTGCATGTAATATAAGTATTATGGATGGAGAATTTGATAATGTGATGGATGAACTGGTATATGTTGGACCCAGTTGCAACTGTCACACCTCGGTTATGACCCCGTTGCATTAGATGTATATGATGTATATATTGTAAATGATCATGGTGTGGAGCTCAAGGCCAAGGCCCCACCATTTATTGGTTATGCTATGTTTCAAGTTGAAATTGTCACCGATGGTGTATCAGGGCACGCGGCATAGATATTAAGCTTTTGTCATCATGTACATATTCATATTTAATTAAATAACTCGACCAGCTACGATCGCGGCAACTAAATTGAGAAGGGGCATGATTTTCACAAGGATAAGGATGGGGGGAAATTGTCAAACCTTGAGCCATGAAGGAAAAACCCATGTGTCACCTTCCTTTGTCTTACCCAACCACCTCCATTAAGAATTGGTGCTGGTGGTTGAGGCAGTTATTGTTTTGGGAGTGGGGTGGCAGGACTGTCAGTCCATGCCTACATGCACACTCCACCCATAGTTGACTTCACAATGGCAAGGAAAAACCACTGCCATCACTCTAGCGGCCATACTACCGCTCTCCCTCCACGACTGTGCTATTACTCATGCACCCTCCACTACGTAGGATCTCTATGGTCTGTTCATTCCTTTCGATCTATCTGTTCATCCACGCACAAGCTGGAATTCTTGTTCATCCTCACACAGGAGCAGAAGTTGCTCACGCTCACGCACAGAACTTTCCTGGCTTTACCCACGTAGTTTTTCCTCTGCGGATCTGGGGATGATATGGCTGTATCCTTTCTTCATGGGCTGATTTGTGGGTGCTACGCTGTTGTTACTCACGCACAGGTCGGGAGACTATAAATTCTTTTCCAGTGGGTCTGTGTAATTTTTTTTCCCAGTGACTGAAATTGTGTAAAACATGTTGTCATTCCTCATGTTTTGATTGTGCTGCTGTCACGTTCAGGGCTGTTGTATTTCCCATGTCGTGGGTGGTGTTCACTGATTTCGTTGGGAGTATTTTCCCCTGTGACTGGTTGTTGTTGCACTTTGGGGGCTGCTGTGGACTGTTAGAGTCATTTTCCCCATGTTGTGAGCTATGCTCACTGTTTATTGTTTTGGGATTGTTGTTTTCCCACGTTCATTGATACGTTTGGGACATTTGTATTTTCTGGGAGTCATTTTGGCCACGATAGGGCCAAGAACGACCCAGGAATCGTTTTCCCTTTTAAGCTGTGATAGCTGATTGATTGCAAGTGTGCAATGGTTGGTCTTCAGACTATGTAGGGAGCAGGGATGGGGGCTTGGGTTTGCTTGATAAACCTGGTGGCTGGAAACCACACAGACATGGCTAGAGGGGTGGCTTTCTTCTCCACAACCCTTGAATAGTACTAGAAGGGAATGCAGGGCCTAAGGGATTGTGTAGCAGAGAAGGGACTGATTCCTTGTGTTGGGTGTGTGTGGGTGTCTTAGAAGTCAGGCTAGTTCTGGTGTAGGTGTTCCTAGCTCTGGAATGAGCTCACCAGCTTAGAATTTATCCTTTCCCAACTCCCGGATGGCCTGATAAATCCAACTGTGTTGGCTTGGCTATGTTTTGTGTATCCTTGGCTATGTGTAAGCCTGCTAGTTCCCTTATTCCTTGGAGGATCATGCCCAGCTCGGGGGTGGTGGCACTGCTGAGAGATTAAGGAGCACGCTGGCCTATGGTTGGGTGGAACGTTGCAGTGACGTAGCTGGTTGCGGAACAAGTTCTTCATAAGATAAGTGATCTTGCTCATTTTACTTCTGCAACCATGTTTTCTGTTAATGATTACAATGAACATGTTGAATGAATGTTGTATGATTGTATGTGGTTTCCACTGCGTATGCTAAACAATTGCATCTGTGTATGATATATTATCATGTATGCATGCTTAGTTCAAATCATTTTATTTCAGCATTCTATTTCAGCTATTTATGTCTTCACATGTTTATGGGGCTCTTGGCCCAGATGGTTAACTCCATGGCATTGCATCCTCTTCACTGGTTGAAAGGGTTGGGGACGTGACAGCGTGGTATCAGAGCTCATGTTACAGCATGGGCCTGAATGGACCACGAAGATGCAGTGACAGGAGCATAATTTCTTTCTGCCAATAGAAATCTGGAAAATTCAAAAAAATTTACCTAAGTGTTTGAATAGTCATCGGAACACTTAGTGGAACGAACTTCCAATGTAGCAGAAGAGCTAGTGGAACGGACTTCCAATGTAGTGGAAGAGTTAGGAAGAAGCGCGCCCGACAGAGCACAGTCGGAAGGAAAATCGCGGAAATTTTCTAAGTGCTGGACATCCATCGAAATAAAATAGTTGTTAGAACATCCGCCGTTGCGGATGGCTAAAGGACTACGTGTCCGATGAGAAAAGTCTCCAACCTCCGACGCTGTAAAAGAAAGTTTAAAAACAGCGGCTATTAGAAGAAAATAGCTGATCGAGCACCCGCTGTTGCGGACGGCGAAAGGACTACGTGTCTGACGGATAAGGTCTCCGACTGCCGACACCATGAAGAAGTTCGGAAATTTTTTTCTAAGTATAGAAATCATCGGCTATCGGAAGGAGATAGAGGTTCATACACCCGCCGTTGCGGAAGTCTAGAGAACTAGATTGCCGATGCCGATCGGGTTGCGCCGTTGATCAGAAGAAAATTGAAGATAATGTTTCGCCGTTGGGGCTACGGAAGGAACTACTTCGTCGCCGTAAAGAAGAAAGTTGAGCCGATCGGAAATTTTTCTAAGTCTTGGATTTGTTAGCCATTGGCGATGGTTAGTGGATTGAACATCCGTCGTTGTGGCTGTCCATAGACTATCCTTCCGAAGGATAGTGGATCCGATCACCGATGAAAAGAGAAGATTTCAGCAGAATTTAGTTGAAGAGAGACCCACAGTTGCGGTGGGGATCTCTTGAAGGCTACCGATACGTCGGAAGAAAATCAAAGATGAGGTTGCCGATGTGGCGGCAGGAGTAAGAAGAAAGAGAAGTTAAAATTTTTTCTAAGTATAGAAAACGTCAGAAATTTTTAGAAGATTGGGCTGCTGACACATCGGAAAACTTTAGAATATCAATCCGCCAATACGTCGGAAGCCAGAGGAGGATCGGCGGGAAACGTCGAAAATATTTAGTTGTTCCGATAGCCGATCAACAGCGGAAGAATTTAGTTGTTTGGTCCGCCGATACAGCGGAAGAAGTTAGTGGATCTGACTGCCAATGAACAGTGGAGGAATTAGTGGTTTTGACTTTCGAAATGTCGGATCAGTAGTGGAAATGAGAGCTGATTCTGCATAATAAAAATTTGAGTTTTCTGTGGGATTTCCCTAGCAGATTTTGAGTGTTTTTCAGTAGGATTTTCAGTGGATTACAGGGCTGAATATGAAATAGAGAAAATTCTGTGTTTAGAATAATTGTTGTTTTATGAATTTCCAAAGGAAAAGGTAAGTAATTTTGATCTATATTAATATTATGCATCTAACAGTTTTCTATGAACACATTTGCAGAACTTTAGATAACTTCCAAAAGCAGTACTTCGGGAAGAACAGTGTGGTAAAGCCAGAGGTGTTTCAGTTATGAGAACCCATGATGGGTATGATTCTCCGGATTCTTATGAGTGAGCAGAAGATGCCCTGGGAGAAAATGTCCATAATAGAAATGATGACATTGAGTCTAATGGAAGGAGATTCCAAGAGACACCGTAAGATGTTGCAGCTACCATGAGAAGCCTGATCAAAGCCCAGGAAGAGCAGCATCAGTTGAATGCTGCTATGTTACAGAGTTTGACAGACTTACATAGAAAGATAGACTCTGGATGAGGTACAGCAAGACCAGAAGGTAGTAAGAGCAGTACTAGGAGAAGGAGAAGGACTTCTAATGGATCATCTGATTCTGAAGAATCCAGTGTGGATTCAAGTTCTTCTTCTCATAAAAGAAAAAGAAAGAGACACCATAGGGATTTCTCGCGGGACAAGTTTAAGAAAGCTAAACCTCCTCCCTTTGATGGTGAGGTAAAGACTGGACAAGAGGCTGAAGCTTGGCTTCTTGGGATAAAGAAGTACTTTCAAGTGCATGATTATTCAGGAAACATGAAGACAAGAGTTGCCATATTCAATCTGAAGGGAAGAGCATCCATTTGGTGGGAACACTTTAAGCAAGTAAGGAGGATTAGTGAAAGGAGACTGAATTGGAAGCAGTTCAAGAAGTATTTCAAGTAGAAATACCTCTCTGACAGGTATTATGATGACAAGATTAAGGAGTTTCATGAGCTGAGATTGGGGCAGCGAACCATGGAAGAATATGCAAATACGTTTTTGGACCTGTTGAGGTATGTCCGGTACATCAGAGATGAAAAAGTGAAGGTCCAGCGTTTTCTGAGTGGATTACCTCAGTCCTAGAAAGATAGAATCGAGTTTTATGAACCTAGAACTCTTGAAGAAGCAATAAGGAAAGCTAAGTATTGCTATGAGCAAAGCAAAGGTAAACCTGATTTCCATAAGGCATGCAAGGACAAGAAGAACGAGAAGTTTGACCAAAGAAAGAAAGGTTTCAAGCCTTCTAGCTTCAGGAATCAACAGAAGCAGCCATCTGAAGCTGCGAGTAAGCCAGTTGGAGTGACAGGAGAAAAGCCTAAGGATCCACAACAGGACATAGGACCACTCCAATGTTGGAAATGTGGAGGACCCCACATGTGCAAGAATTGTCCACTCGAGAATGAGAGTGCAAGACCAGCTTATAACATTTGAGAAGCAGAAATAATGGGTCAAGTATTAAGGGCAATCCCTAGGATTTATGCAGCACTGGAGGACCGCCAGGCAGATCACCAATCAGCTGTGGTTGAAGTAGCAAGTAAGATTGTTGAGAAATCTATTTCTATTTTGATTGACCCTGGTTCTACGCACATTTACATTACTCTTAGAGTAGTGGAGATTTGTGCTTTTAAGAAAGTAAAGCATAGGAAGTCTTGGTTAGTTCAGTTAGCCACTGGAACTAAGAGAAAGGTCGGTGAAGTGGTAAAGAAATGTCCATTGGTCATGAATGGATTGGTCACTTGTGTAGATATGAATGTTCTACCGCTTGGTTCCTATGATGTTCTCATTAGAATGGATTGGTTAGAAGCTCACAGGGTGAAGCTTGATTGTTACAATAAGAATTTTGAATGCATGAATGAAGAAGGGAATCTAGTAGTTGTGAAAGGTATTCCAAAGGTGATTTCGGTACGATAGGTTTCAGCAATGCAGTTAAAGAAGTTTTGTAGGAAGGGTTGCCAGTTGTATGCAGCTCATATTTTGGAGGAAATGGGAGATGAAACTCCTAGGATGGAGGACTATCAAGTGTTACAGGAATTTAGGGATGTATTTCCTGATGATATTCCAAGGCTTCCTCCAAAGAGGGACATTGAATTCACTATTGAACTCGTGCTTGGAGTAGCACCAGTGTCCAAGGTGCCCTACAGGATGAGTATCCTGGAGATGCTAGATTTGAAGATGCAACTGCAAGAGTTGTTGGAAAATAAGTATATCTGGCCCAGTGTGTCTCCTTGGGGAGCACTGGTTCTATTTGTAAAGAAGAAAGATGGTACACTCAGGTTATGTATTGATGATAGACAGTTGAACAAGGTTAATGTGAAGAATAAATATCCTTTTCCTAGGATTGATGACCTCTTTGATCAAATGAGAGGAGCAAAGGTATTTTCCAAGATTGACTTGAGGTTTGGTTACCATCAGGTGAGAATCAAGGATGAATACATTCATAAGACAACCTTTAGGACAAGGTATGGGCATTATGAGTTTGTAGTGGTACCATTTGGTCTCACAAATGCACCAACTACATTTATGTGCCTTATGAATAGTGTCTTCAGTAGGTATTTGGACAAGTTTGTTCTTTTTTTCCTTGATGACATTCTTGTTTATTCTAAGAATGAGGAAGAGCATGAAGAGCATTTGAGATTGACATTGGAATTAATTAGGGAGCATCAGTTGTATGCGAAACTAAGAAAGTGTGACTTCTATAGAGATAGAATGCAGTATTTGGGTCACATTATCTCATATGAGGGTATATCTGTGGACCCTGAGAAGATTGAAGCCATTATGGATTGGCCTACTCCAAGAAATGTGACAGATGTAAGATATTTTATGGGAATTGCAGGATACTACAGGAGATTCATTGAGGGATTCTCTAAAGTTGCACATGCCATCACTTCTTTGCAAAAGAAGGGGATGAAATTTGAATGGACATCGAGGTGTGAAGAAGTTTCCAGCGGTTGAAGGATCTTCTCACCAGTGCACCAGTATTGAAGGTTGCAGATCCAAAGAAAGATTTTGTGGTGTGTACCGATGCATGCAGATAAGGGCTTGGAGGAGTCCTTATGCAGAACAACCATGTGATATGTTATTAGTCAAGAAAGATGAAGGAGCATGAGAAGAACTATGCCACTCATGATCTAGAGCTTGCAGCCATAGTACATGCTTCTCAAGATGTGGAGACATTACTTGATGGGCCGAAGATTTGATCTCAGAACAGATCATTGTGGACTGAAGTATTTGTTTGATCAGCCTACTCTGAATGCTAGGCAAGCAAGATGGCTGGAATTTTTATGTGAGTTTGATTTTGAAATCAAGCACATAAAGGGAAAAGAAAATAGGGTAGCTGATGCACTCAGCAGGAAGATGCAGGAAATGCATGTGGCATCTCTTAGTATTTGCCAATCAGATTTGAGGTAGCAGATTGTTAGTCATGCTGCTGAAGATGGATTGTATGAGCAGGTAAAAGACAAATTGCAGCAGCAAGGTCTTGAGAAGAGGTATGAGGGATATAAATGGGAAGAAGATGGACTTCTCACTTATAAAGGTAGAATTTATATTCCAGATGTAGCATATTTGAGGAGAGTTGTTATGGATGAAATCCATCAAGCTCCGTATTCTGGTCACCCAGGATATCAGAAGACGATTGCTACAGCTAGAAAGCAGTACTTTTGGCCAGGAATGAAAAGGGATATGGCTGAAAACATTTCCAGGTGTATGAAATGTCAGCAGGTAAAGGTTGAGCATCAACACCCTGCAGGTTTGTTGCAGCCTTTGCCAGTTCCGGAATGGAAATGGGAAGTTATTTCCATGGATTTTATTACAGGATTGCCAATGACTTGGAGACAACATGATTCCATCATGGTTGTGGTGGACAAGTTGACAAAGGCAACACATTTTATACCGGTTAAGTCTTCTCATAAGACTGATGACATTGCAAAGATCTTCATGAAGGAGATATTCAAATTGCATGGATTGCCAAAGGAAATAGTCTCTGACAGAGATGTCAAGTTCACTTCCAACTTTTGGAAGGGGTTGTTTGCATATTTGGGTACAAAGCTAAACTTCAGCACTGCATACCATCCTCAGACATATGGTCAGACAAAGAGAGTTAATCAGGTTCTTGAAGACATGCTTCACATGTATGTGATGGACAAGCCAACCAAGTGGGAAGATTACTTGCACTTGGTAGAGTTTTCTTATAACAATGGACAGCAGGCATCCTTGGGGATGAGTTCGTATGAAGCTTTGTATGGAAGAAGGTGTAGGACACCAGTGACTTGGGACAATCCGGTGAACAGGATTGTGCTTGGACCCGAATTTCTCAAGGAAATGGAGCAAGAGGTTGTAAAGATTAGGCAGACGCTGAAATCAGCACATGACAAATAGAAAAGCTATGCAGATAAGCATAGGGTGAACAGGGACTTCAGTGTTGGGGATCATGTTTACCTCAAAGTGACGGCAAGGAAGAGTTCCTTGAAGCTTGGAATTTGTGCCAAGTTGTCACCAAGGTATTGTGGGCCGTTTGAAGTGCTTGAAAGAATAGGGCCAGTTTCATATAGACTTACATTGCCTGCTAGCACTAGAGCTCATAATGTTTTTCATGTTTCTTTGCTTAAGAGATATGTACATGATCCTAACCATGTGATAAATTGGGATGTGATTCAGGTGGAACTCGAGGGAGAGTTCCGAATCGAGCCAATGCGCATCCTTGACAGGAAGGTCACAATGCTCCGGAACCGAGCCATAGGTCAGGTAAAGGTGCAATGGGGGCACTACGAACCTGAAGAGGCTACATGGGAGCTCAAGGATGCCATGCAATTGGCAAATCCATTTTTGTTCAATTTTGCGGAACACTGAGGCGATACCAGTGTAGCATTTTGTTCAATTTTTTAAAGCACTGAGGACAGTGCTATTGAAGGGGGAGGGGAATGTCACACCCCGGTTATGACCCCATTGCATTAGATGTATATGATGTATATATTGTAAATGATCATGGTGTGGAGCTCAAGGCCAAGGCCCCACCATTGATTGGTTATGCTATGTTTCAGGTTGAAATTGTCAACGATGGTGTATCGGGGCACACGACATAGATATTAAGCTTTGTCATCATGTACATATGCATATTTAATTAAATAACCTGACCAGCTATGATCGCGGCAACTAAATTAAGAACGGGAATGATTTTCACAAGGATAAGGATGGGGGGAAATTGTCAAACCTTGATGTTAACACCCAAAAAAGGTTCACTACCTCATCTACCCCATTACATGGCTCATTTGTCCATTTTCCTACCATATTTCCATAAAAAACCCATAAAACCATACAAAATGCCTCCAAAAGGCCATAAAACCCTCTTTTCCTCTAAAAATATCCAAAATTCCTCCAAAAAAGCAAAAATCTCCAAAAAGGAATAAAAAATATAAAATAATGAGGAAAATGAGGAAGAAACCCTAACCCTAAAACCGCATGGTTCCCAACTATAAATAAGTGATGGAGACCCCTTATTCAACATCCACAATCACAAGTATCCTGCCTCTGCCAAAATTGCTCGTGAAATCCTAGCTCACCATTGAGCTACTTTCACCATTGAGAGCCCCTTTTGGCCCATTTCCACCATCGAAGAAAGAGAAGAAGCAGCTTGAAGCTCGGAGACATTGACTCGGATCATCACAAAGGGCTTCACCAACCTCCACATTGGAGGTAAGATCAATAAAATAATTCTTTACCTTTTACTTATTTGTGCTTCATATATGTTTGGATTTAATTTTTTGTTTCAGTTATAGCTTTTAATTCACATAAAATTGAACTGCTACTAAGGAATCCATTGTCCTTAGTAGGTACTCATTCGTACAAGCTAGGGCTAAAACCCTAGCAACAGTTTTGGCGACTCTGTTGGCTTTTTTTTTCTTTATTTTTTTTTCCATTTTGTCCTTTCGGCTGTCATTTTCGGCCGCCGTAAACCACAGTTTTTAGTTGCACAGTCGCGTTCCGACCGCGGCTTTCCAGCCCTAACCCGCACCCCGACCGTGCCTGTTTCATTCAAACCCGCGGCCCGACCGCGCCTGTTTCAACCTAACCCGCGCCCCGACCGCGCCTGTTTCATTCAAACTCGCAGCCCGACCGCGCCTGTTTCATTCAAACCCGCGGCCCGACCGCGCCTGTTTCAACCAAACCCGCGACCCGACCGCACCTGTTTTCTTCAAACCCGTGGTCCGCCCGCGTCTGCCGTCCAGAAACCCACGACTTGACCACGATTGTTTCCTTCAAACCCGCGGTCCGACTGCGCGACTTCGCCCCAGACCCGCGATCCAGATTTTGCACTTGTTTTAGCTTTTTGAACCCAACCCCTTTGCTGCCATATCTTCTGCACCTGTACAGCCACCTGTTCTACCTGCAGCCCTACAACCATCTTTGTCCCCCTCTACAGAACTTTTTTTTTTTTTTTAAATTTTTTTTTTTTTTTTTTTAGCATTGTTTATTCAGATAATATTGCATGGTAAAAATTTTTAATTCAGTATTATTGATATTTACGAAGTTTCCCTGGCACTTCTTTTCTGGGTTCATAACCTCACAAGCACACAATCCGTCACCTAACTCAAGTGAGACTTAAAAATTACTTAACTCAACCAACATTCTAACCCCACTTGGGGAGCACAAAAGAATTTTTGTAGTTAGGTAGGATCGAGGGGATAGGCTTCCAATAACACCCCTTGGTTATTTACACTTGAGACATAGTTGTTGTCCATTAGGGAACCAAAATCCCCTAGTATTTTTTGACATGGTAACAACCGGTTTATCAGAGGGCCTCTCCCTTAGGAGGGTTGAAGTCGTGAGATTGGTTCCGGAGGTCTGAGTGGAATACCGAACTCCATTCAGTAATTGAAGGGCTACCTTTCGCAGTTCTCAGGATATCCTTGTATAGGGGTATTGCGGTTAAAGGACCAAGCGGTAGATTTACCTTTCTGGACGTGTCATGAATGGGGTATCTTAGTTGCCATTCTTCTAGGATTTGACTACCCGGTGTCCCTCCTGGTAGGGGGATACCTTAGCCACTTCGTATTATCTGACTTGGATTTCATCACCTTGCAGAGGATATGTCTAGTTGAGTCATAATACTTTTAGTTAGGTGTTTTCATGCTCCTTTAATGGGCTTTCCTATTCGTATTGTCTGACTTGGATTTCATCACCTTGCAGAGGATATGTCTAGTTGAGTCATAATACTTTTAGTTAGGTGTTTGCATGCTCCTTTACCTCCTTTTGGTCTAGTGAGTCCACCGGTTTTTATTTTTTAGGCAACCTGCTGTTGTTTTGGTATTCTGACCATTTCTATTGACACTCCGCCTATTGTAGCACGCAGTTACAGTAGGTGTTTTGAGTTGGTTGTTGGCCTGAGCGCCCTATTTTTTGAGCTCTCCTTCTGCACACTTAGTTGCATTAGAGTTTTTGAGTTGATTTGTAGTTACCCCAACCCGCAGAGATTTGACTCCATTTGTCACCATTGATTCCCCGAGACATTCTCGGTGCCTCAGAGGCGAGCCCCCACAGCACGGTTCACTTGACACCACCCGTCATCGACACAGGTCATCATCACTTGATACCACTCATCATAGATCTCGAGCCTTGTCACTTGACTCCACTCGTCAGTGGCAGAGAGCTCCGTCACTAGATTCTGACGCCCCTTATTTCACCTCTAATTCTGAGCCAGAGTCTGAGAACCCCCTTTACACTGCCCCTACTAGCCCCATGGCTGGCGTGACTCCCACTCCCATCTTGGTAGGGACCATTGGTGGCACATCCACCACGACACCCGGTACCACACCTACTTTGGGTATGCCCTCCACGGGGGCCCCCTCTACTGTTCCCCTCACAGTACCGATTCCCGCAGCGGGAATACCTAACCCCACTCCATTAGCGACTCATACCACCCATGGTGGTGCAGGTCCGTCCTATACCAAGTTAGTTCCCCCACTTGGGGGCAACCTCCCTCACATGACCCCTCCACTTGGGGGCATCTGCCCCAACTTGGTTCATCCCACTACCGTGTCACATCCTTCGTCCAGTTTACCATTCATGGCTAGCCTCAACCTGCCTGACCTAGCCAGATTAACCAACGACCCCATCCGGCACGATCCTACGTGGCCTCACATGCCCACCAAGCTCCCCTCTGACATCCCTAAGTTCGAGGGAAAGGAAGGTGAGGACCCATAGAACCATATCATGTCCTTCCATCTATGGTGTTCCTCCAACTCCATAGTAGACGACTCTATTCGCCTCCGTTTATTACAGTGCACTTTCACTGGCTCTGCTGCCAAGTGATATATCGAACAACCCCATGGAACCCATGCCACCTTTACTTCCCTGGCCTCAACCTACCTCCAGTTCTTGCAGTTACATGTCCGCTATGACGCAGGCGTTGAAATCCTACTATCATGCAGACAAAACACGGCTACCCACATCACAGACCACATTCATGAATGGCGTCGACGCCGTAGCCTATGCAAAATCAAGTTAGATGACCGGATCTTCCTAGATTGGTTCCTTAAATCCCTCCTTCCTATCATTGCTAAGGATGTTGCATCCGAAAGACCCCAGTATGAGGAAGAGGCTATCCTTAAAGCCCAACAGTTCGATCTCATTTACGCCCAGTCGGGTTACCTTTATACCATCACACCTGACGCCCCTCGCGACAATTCCTCCCAGCACAATGTGCCGGGGGCATCCCATGCTGCCGACGGCATCATTGGACGCGTCTCTTTGCAGCCTCAGCCATTTTCCATAGCCTGTCCTACCCCTAGCCCTGACCCTTCGCGGGCCACCTCCCAGTCTGGAGAAACCAACCAATATGCTCCCATGACACATCACCACCATACCCATGGACCCTCATGTCCACCTCAGTGTTTCGGTAATATGACTCCTGCTTACGCCCCCCCGGTCACACCTTAGCCTTACTATCACCAGCAGGCTGCACCAGCTCTTGCGCCGTCACAAGCCCAACCTCATTATTACCCGCCGCAGGCAGCCCATGCAGCAAACCCACAACCCGCTCCACAGCACTATCCGCAACACCCTCAGGTTGCTCCCCTGCGCAGCCTCCACCTACATATCATCCACCGTAGCCTGCTCCAGCCCCTGCGCAAACTCAGAATCCACCTATTGTCCAAGGGCAAGTTTACGCTCAACAAAACCCGCAGCAAAACCAGAACAACCAACGCAACCAGGGCCAACAAAACTGCGGCAGAGGCCGAAATCATGGGAACAACCAACCGACCGAGCAAGCTGGTCAACACCCTAATCCCCCCGCTAGTAATCATGCGGCCCCTACTAACCAGAACCCTGATCGCCCGCCCAAGCATTCTAAAAACCCTAATTTGCGAACCAACTTCCCTTGTTCTGTTTGCGGAGTCTATGGCCACTACACACATTTTTGTTCACATATGGAGTG
>LPNX010709509.1:241584-255494 GCA_001517045.1 Pseudotsuga menziesii | reverse complement strand
GCAGCCATGTCTGCATTAGAAGTCTTAAAAAACTGCCCTTCACAGCGCAAGACTTTACTCTCAGCCATTGGGGCTATCGATCCAAATGATTCGCAGTTAATGGGATTTGATTTGGACCATTCCGAACCTTGCCTGCCTTCCACTTTGGCATTCCAAGTTTCTGTTTCCATTGGAAATTTTGTCGTCCATCGATGCATTATTGATGAAGGTGCTTCTACATGTGTCATGCCCACCTCCATCTGGCAGAAAATGGGATCCCCCCCTCTCTAACAATCCTCTACTGCGTTGTGAGCCTACGACGGCCGTTCAGCTCAACTACAAGGCCTATTAACTAATGTCCCCCTCCAGCTGGCTGGAAAAACCGTCCTCGTAAACATCGAGGTCATCAATGCACAGCTAGATTATAACCTGTTACTCGGCCGCAGCTACATGTATGCCATGCGAGCAGTTTCTTCTACTGTTTTTCGTACCATGATGTTCCCCCATGAGGGACGTGTGGTTACGGTTGACCAACTCACTTACCATGATCCCAATGCCCCCGCAGCACCTGAAAATGTTCTCCCCATGATTGAACAACCTATTTCGGGTGCCCCCCCCTCTTTCGTTTCTTCTTTGGGGATGGGCGTTTCCTCTGACGCACCCATGACCTCACCCTTCCCATCTATTCCCCCCCCGTCGCCCGCCACTGAAGTATCCGACCTATGTACCCTGTCCCATAACACGCGAACTCCTACTACTCAACCACCCTTGTTGCCTCAACCCCCTTTGGTACCTAGTCACATTGGTTCTACACCCATCCATACCATTCCTTTCCTTTTCCCTCCCTCAGGAGTAGTTAGCGCCCCGGTCATGGCCACCCTTATCCTACCTGGGTTAACCTTAGGATTACCCGTTTGGTATCTTTCGCCTCCCGTTCGTCCGCCGACACCTGATGTCGTCCTGCAACCAGTGCAACCCATTGCCACTACTAGTCAACCACCTCCTGGTATCGCTACCCCGTCGTCCTCCATGAACCCCCCCCCCTTGCTTACCAAACCCATTGGGGGCAGAGGCCCCCAACCTTACATTGTTGTCCCACCTCCTAAGACAGTCAAAAACCCCCCTGTGTTTCGTGCTCCTCCCAAATGCGCGCTGTGTGACGAATTGGGCCATGCGACTCACCTATGTCCTCACTTACCAGCATTACAGGAATACATGCAACTGCTTGACGACGACCCCACTATCCCCGTTGTCCATCTAGAATCAACCCCTAAGCCTCGAGACAAATCCCTGCGCACTAACCACTCCTGTGCCTTATGCGGTGTCTACGGGCATTACTCATATCATTGTCCCGATATCCCCGAGTACAGAATAGCTCTCTTTGAAATGAACAATCAGGATCTTGAGACGGCACCACCCACCATTGTGGAAATCCATTCCCCGGTCTCTTCCCCTTCCGGAGAGGTCAATACCACTCTCTTTGAGATGAACAATCTGGATGTTGAGACAACACCACCCACCATTGTGGAAATCCACCCCCCGGACTCTTCCTCTTTCGACGAGGTTAATACCATTTATATGATCTCTTCCACCACTACTCCTTCGTCAACCGATTTGACGACACAAACATTCCGTACGGATGAGGAGATTCTCGAGGCTCTCACTACCCCAGATTATCCTTGGGATGACATGCACCATCGTTCCTACTTCCTCCCAGATGAATCTTCCTCTAACACTGCTACCCAATTTGCAGTTGAATCCAAAGACTTCCTTCCCCCCAAGGTCGACTGCTTCAAGGACCCTATTCCTGCTCTTGACGCCTTCGAAGAAGGTAACATGGCCAACATCTCACCTGTCATGCAAATTGATATCGCTGCCCCCGGAGGCACCCCCGAACTCATCGCTTTAGGAGCATCTTGCACTGCGCAGGATATTGAGGCATACAAAACACTCTTCAAATAATTCCATGATGTCTTTTCCTGGTCCTATACCGAAATGCCTGGTCTTGACCCTGCCATTATAGAGCACCACATTGAAACATGGCCTGATGTCCCCCCCGTTCGTCAGAAACAACATCCCATTCATCCCTCAAAACTCCCAGTTGTCAAAGCAGAGATTGAGAATCTTCGCACGGCAGGATTCATTTATCCTATTTCCTATACCACTTGGGTTTCAAACCCTGTTCCTGTCAACAAGAAACAAGGCACCATTAGAGTATGCAGTGACTTCCGAGACTTAAACCGCGCCTGTCCCAAAGACAATTTCCCTACGCATTTTATTGACCAGCTCATTGATGCGTGTGCGGGGCATGAATTCCTGTCGTTCATGGACGGTTTTTCCGGATACAATCAGATCCAAATCCGCAAGGAGGACCAGTACAAAACCACTTTTACTACCCCATGGGGCACCTTTGCCTATCGTGTCATGCCTTTCAGCCTTAAAAATGCTGGTGCCACATTCCAGCGGGCCATGACCTATTGCTTTCATGATTTGGTCCATATCCTGCTTGTCTACCTTGATGACCTTACAGCTCGTTCCCGAAAACGATCAGACCACCTTGATGACCTTCGGCAAGTTTTTCTGCGTTGTCGCAAATATCAGATCCGCTTGAACCCACACAAGTGCGTCTTTTGCGTTCCGGCCAGCCGATTGTTAGGTTTCATTATTTCCCAGAAAGGAATTACTGTTGATCCCCTGAAAGTCCAAGCCATTTTAGACCTTCCCTCCCCTCGAACGCTCCGGCAACTCCAAATTCTGCAAGGACGATCCAATTTTCTTCGATGCTTCGTTCCTGATTACGCCACAACCGTTCATGGTTTCTTACGCCTGCTCCGTACCCACATACCCTTTATCTAGGACACACAAGCAGAAGATGCCTTCGAAGACCTCAAGAAAGCTCTCACACAAGCCCCCTTGATCTCCCCTCCGGATTTCTCTCAGGACTTCATCCTTTACGTCTCGGCATCCGAGCATGCTGTGTCCGGGGTCTTGGTTCAAGAAGACGCCTCACGCCAAGAGCATGTCATTTACTACGTCAGCCAGACCTTGTCAGGACCACCCCCACGTTACCCATATGAGGAGAGACTAGCCCTAGCAGTGGTCTTTTCTGTCCAAAAGTTGCGACACTACATTTTGCTTAGTCATACCATAGTCGTCGCCGATTCTAACCCCATGATATATCTCTTAAACCGGCGGCTCCTGCAAGGCCATGTGGCTAAATGGGTCATTATCCTCCAGGAATATGACCTCACGTTCCGAACACCTAAGAGCACTAAAGCCCTAGCGCTTTCCCAACTCATCACTAATCTCCCTTCATTTATCCCGGCCCCTCCCATCTCCGAAGAGTTACCCAATAATCACTTGTTTACTATCTCGTCCGATGACCCATGGTACGGAGATATCTTGTTATACCTGCGCACGCAGAAGTTGCGACCCACCGTCACTCGTAATGGACGTCGTCGTATCCATCACCAAGCCTCTCGCTACCTCCTCATAGGAGATGTCCTGTACCGGCGAGGAGTCGACACAATTCTTCGTCATTTCCTTACACACGAGGAAGCTGAATAGGTCCTTAATGATTGTCATAGCGGTGCCTGCGGCGACCATTTCTCAGGGATGGCCACTACCCAAAAGGTCGTCCGCGCCGGATACTTCTGGCCCACACTTTTTACCGATTGCATCACTGCGGTCAAGCATTGCCATAACTGCCAACTTTTTGCCCCCAAGGCCCGGACACCACCTGCTCCATTACACCCAGTCGTCACCGTTGGTCCCTTTTGCAAGTGGGACATCGACTTCATGGAGTGTAGACCCCCATCTGCTAACGGCCATAAGCACATCGTAGTCACCGTGGATTACTTCACCAAATGGGCGGAAGCCATGCCCACTTTCAACTGTACCGCTGAAACTGCTGCCCGTTTCTTTTTCAACCATGTTATTACACGATTCGGGGTCCCTAAACAGTTGGTCTTAGACCACGGCTCACACTTTGAAGATTCCGTTTGGCGCGAGCTATCCACCTTTCTCAAGTTTGAGCACCAATTTTCCTCTGCTTACTACCCTCAAGGGAACGGTCAAGTCGAAGATGTTAACAAAATACTGAAAACCATACTCCAACGCACTGTTGATCGGCATAAGTCCAATTGGCACCATATGCTTTTCCCTGCCTTATGGGCTTACCGTACCTCCACCAAGACCGCCAGCGGTTTTACCCCGTTTCATTTAGTTCACGGTGTAGAGTCTGTCCTCCCCATCGAGTGTCAGATACCTGCCTTACACATCGCCGTCGAGCTTCTCCCCGATACCTCCCCCCTAGAGCAACGTCTGCTGTCCCTCGAACAAGCCGATGAATATCGTCGTGCCACTCTTCAGAATATCAAAGCTACCAAAACCCGCTCCAAAGCCAATTATGACAAACATGTTCACCCTCGAACTTTCCACAAAGGGGACCTCGTCCTCGCCTATGACCAAGCCCACGATAAAACCGGTAAAGGAAAGTTTGAGTCCATGTGGCAAGGCCCTTACATTGTGCAGACTTGCCTCGGCAAGGGGGCATACATTTTAGCTGACTCTAAAGGCCACCCTTTCAGCAACCCCCGTAATGGGTTGTATCTTAAACGTTTTTACCCATAAACTGAAACCGCGACCTTATTGGTCCGCATTGTATAGTTTGCTCCCTTTCTGTTTTTTACCTTTTTTCTCACATTCATCATTTTGTTGCATGCCCACAGATGGACCATTTTCCACCTCGTTACATTGGCTTCACTGATGGCGCAAGCCGCTGGTCTCCCAATTTGGCTTCTGCAGCATGGGTCTTGTATTCCCCTTTCGACGAACTGATTCACCATGACGGAACCTATATAGGCGCTGCTACCAATAACCAAGCGGAGTATGATGCTGTGACCGGTCTCCCGACTGCTGCCCTCCAGATGGGCATACGTCACCTTCATGTGTTCTTGGACTCCCAACTACTTGTCTCCCAGATCAACAACTGCTACCAGGTACGTGATCCCTGCCTCTTTAGAAAATTCCTGCGTACAAAACAACTCAGCCGACAATTTGAATCCATCACATTCACACATGTCCCAAGAGCTCAAAATAGTGTCGTAGATCAAATAGCAAATAACATCCTAGATTGGCATATCAATCACACCATATAACATCTCCACCATACATCATAGCATCTCATCCAACTATATAACAAAACAAAAACACTGCATTGCATAAACATTCGCATCCATAGGGGCATCCACGTGCCTAATCATACATAAATCATGTCACATCACATAAAATACACAAGGGGCATCCACGTGCCCAACATCCTAGATTACTTGCATCCACGTGCAACACATACATATAACACATCATCAAGCGCATCCACGCGCGTACAAATGATAAAACATCATAAACAAAAAGTGCATCCATGTGCATAAATATATATATACCAACAATGTACATGAGCTATACATGTCCTGAGTACCCCTGTACTCAGTGATACAAAAAATATATATGTACAATCCCAAAACCTCATAAAGTACACGCCGTAGCTACAAAAAATAGGGGGGAGTCCCCTGCACCCCCTAATGGGAGTCGTACCCAACATCACTATCAGTGTCTGCTACCTCTGACTCCTCTCCTCGCTCCTCCTACGGCGCATCCACATCCAGTCTGGGCCCCTGGGCCCGTGCCCTGTCCGCCAACAGGGCCACCCGGATCGCGATTGATCTAAAATCTTGGGGTGCCCCCAAGCAATCCTGGACCATAGCCGAATCCAGGTCCCGCCATCCCGTGTCAGTCACTCCCACTAGAAACTGATCTAGCAACACCCGTATGGACTCCAGTGTCCTCTCTGCATCTGGATGACGCACCTCCCCCCGCCCAAGCAAAGCTGGAATGGCCACAGTCCCTCTGCGCGCCACATGTCCTGGCGGTGGCCTCGGGCCCACATCTGAAAAACACCATTTTGTCAGTTACCATATATCCACAATATATCATATACATAAAACTAGACAAAGCAACCAAACCATACATACCATCAGGCCCCCATGCCTTTCCTGGTGGCCGTGGAGCATCCGGATCTCCCGTGAAGTCCATATCCCTGTATGGATAGTCCTCCAGCATCAGTGGTAGCTGGAGCCACTGCAAGCATAGCTCCTGGGTGAAGTAACTCCCAACATCCCCGCCACCACGGCGGCGCATCATCTCTCCCCACTGCACCATCCGAGGCTCCCTCAAGCCTCCTGCCCTGATCGACACCTGCGGCCGCAGTGTGGGGACCCTCTCCATAAAGAAGGCACACAAAAAGGAACCATAACAAAATCCCTTGCCAGACTCCTTCGCCGCGGTCAGCTGTCGCTGCACGCAGGTCAGGAACATCTGGCCCCAGGCAAAATAGGTCCCAGCCAGTACACACTCTACAAGCTGCATCTGACCCCCAGACACCTTCTTAGGTGACTGGGACCCCAAAATATGAACCACACAAGCCGCCATCGCCTGTACTGCTGGCTCCCGCAGATCCCTCACCAAGAGTGCATTCCGATGCACCCGAGCGTCCGGCCGACAAAACCGCTCCACCATATCATCCATATCCAGATCCACAGACACCCGCGGATGAGTATCTGATACCCTCCCCAGGCAGGGAAACCCCATCAAGAAATAAGCGTCTGTGAGGGTGAGGTCCACCCTCTCT
The DNA here is from genome assembly GCA_001517045.1 of Pseudotsuga menziesii. NCBI lineage: Eukaryota > Viridiplantae > Streptophyta > Pinopsida > Pinales > Pinaceae > Pseudotsuga > Pseudotsuga menziesii. Next base: position 248,827 of record LPNX010709509.1, on the reverse strand, counting down.
CCCTGCACCTGAAATGCCAGCGCATCTGGATCCCAGAATCCGACCAACCGGTTTAGCAGGAATCCTGCTGACCGCATAATAGGAACCTCTGCGAACTTCAGCAGTCCGAAGAGTCCTAGCAATGACCGCACTCGGCGATCCTCTCGAACCACTGTCACTATCTCCTATGGGACCTCTCGCTCCCTCCATGGCACCGGTGGCATCCTTTCAATCACACAACGAAGTCTCATTAGGCTCACGTCAAAATAATGGACCTTCCCACCCATCCAAACAAAAACCTGAATAGCCCGACCCCCGACCGCGGCTGTCAAGCCTACAGCCGCGGTCTCCGACCGCGGCTGTCAAACCTACAGCCGTGGTCTCCAACCGCGGTTGTCAAGCCTACAGTTGCGGTCTCAGACCGCGTCTTCCAGGCCTGTAGCCGCGGTCCTCGACCGCGACTGTTAGGCCTGTAGCCGCGGTCCACAACTGCGGCTGTTATACCTACAGCCACGATTCAAGACCGCGGTTGTCCCGACCCAAACCCGTGGTCTGCGACCGCAGTTTGGACGCCCTGACCCGCGGTCCACCCACGTGGACCATACAATAAGACCCCTAGGAACCACTACCCGCCCCCCAAACCCAAAAATAATGCAGGTATAAGTTTAACGGAATACCTGTATCTCCCGACTCCGCAATCGACTAGTCAGATCATCCAGAAATGACAACTCAGCTCTGGTCCACTGCGATCACGCATCAAAGGAAAATAGTACAAATGACACATGTCATGTTGGGTCCCCTTACTATTTATAGTCCGTTGAATTTTCTCTCGTTTAGCCATTCTGAACCCATACGGAGTCCATTTTTCGAACCGTTTCCACCATTGGAATCAGCACGACGAGACCATCCCGATGGCCACCTCGTTGCATTATTTTCTCTATGTCATTTTTTACCCATTTTTTTTTTCAGACACCATTAGTCGCCTCGGTTTGTGTGCCACATCGGCCGTTCTTCGTTTTTCACATTTTTTATATCGCCGGATTCATTTTTCCGAGCTCGTGATGATGCTTGAGATCATTTCTCGCTCTCACTTGGTACAATTTCAACAGTGCGTCCCTACACCTTGCCGCATCAATTTGCGCGCCACATCGGCCGACATCAGATTATTTCACACTTTTTACATGAACCATCCACTCCTGTCATACTGCAAATGTTTCGTTATTTTGCCACCGTTCATTCACCCCGCAAGGAGGCCCACCAGTGTTTCCCCCCACCCTCAGTCCTGGTCATCATAAATATTCCTTGATTGAACACTTCCTCCTTGCCTGACCATTAATTCAGAGTCTTCTTATTTGCTTTCAGACTCCTTAAAATTGAAAGCAACCACGAGCATGTACTGTCATGGGCTCGTAAAATCCACATGACAGTACCATTCCATCATTTCAGAGTCTTCTTATTTCCTTTCAGACTCCTTAAAATTGGAAGCAACCACGAGCATGTACTGTCGTGGGCTCGTAAAATCCACACGACAGTATCATTCCATTACTTCAGAGTCTTCTTATTTGCTTTCAGACTCCTTAAAATTGAAAGCAACCACGAGCATGAACTGTCCTGGGCTCGTAAAATCCACATGACAGTACCATTTTATATCTGCACTTCTTCTAGGTCCCTAACCCATGAAGAAGTCCCCCCGCGCCTCTTAGCGCTATGATCGATCATCTCGACAGCACCACCACTAAGGTCGCCTTTGTTCAGAGTATTCTGCAGTATCCTACCATCACAGCTTCAGTCCTTCTCAGTCCATTCACCCTCAGATCCCATACAACTATGATCCCTTTACCACCAGTCAGTCCCATATGCTGCCCGATCATCCCCGCCATCATACTCTGAACAAAGGAAGTTTGAGTCCACCCACTCTACTTGCCCAGTTATTTACCCCAGTTTATCAACCCTGCCATCAGTACTATCACATTTTGGTTTTTTACCTCGCGCTCCTATCAAGGAAACATCATTGCCTTGATAGTTGCAGGTCTCCCTCTGTCGACGACAACCCATCTATTCCAGAGGATAGACCTAGAGGCCCCTGCGCCTTGGATCCATCACCATCTGTGATGAGTGCCTACGGACCATTTTGGGAGGACTCATCATTGCCTCTCCGAATAGTTGTTTCTCACATGCTCGACTTCAGTACCTTATTCGCATCGTTGAGAATCGCGCAGGATGTATATCCTTTCCATTATGTGTCGAAGACCCCGGATTTCCCCCGACTCTAGCACATTGGTGAGTCACTTGGGAACGGCCAGTTATATGTTCCCGTGGATGTCCGGGCTGCGTTGGCGATTGTATTCGGAAGCCATCCAGTTCCATGCTTCCTTGAGTACCCAGTTCAGTTCTAGATCAGTGTACCATTGCACGTATGACCGTTGTCACTTTGATCCAGCAGCTCATTAGTTCCTTTGGAACCACATTCAGTAGCACTGCTATCATTCCAGTGTATCAGTTGTTCAGCTCAGACATGGTCAGCCCAGCAGTATGTTCCGGATTTGTGTCCCCTCTGGACACTTATGATATACACAGTGGTTTTTCTATGTATCCTACAGGTCCCCCTTTTCGGGCCTCACAGTTATTTTCATGTATATTGATACGAGCATGGGTATGCCCGCCTCATCCAGATGATCAGATAATTCCTCATCCATTATTGAGGTTATGTACTTTTCAGCCCTTCCAGATGGTTCGAGATCGATGTTTCGAGCTTCAGTTGGTTCCTTCTCTTCTCCACACCCCAGAAAAAACACATATGACTTATGATGTCCATCGGCCATACGATGAGCTCCTGCCCTCACACATCAGGGGGCAATCTGTTAACACCCAAAAAAGGTTCACTACCTCATCTACCCCATTACATGGCTCATTTGTCCATTTTCCTACCATATTTCCATCAAAAACCCATAAAACCATGCAAAATGCCTCCAAAGGGCCATAAAACCCTCTTTTCCTCTAAAAATATCGAAAATTCCTCCAAAAAAGCAAAAATCTCCAAAAAGGAATAAAAAATATAAAATAATGAGGAAAATGAGGAAGAAACCCTAACCCTAAAACCGCATGGTTCCCAACTATAAATAAGTGATGGAGACCCCTTATTCAACATCCACAATCACAAGTATCCTGCCTCTGCCAAAATTGCTCGTGAAATCCTAGCTCACCATTGAGCTACTTTCACCATTGAGAGCCCCTTTTGGCCCATTTCCACCATCGGAGAAAGAGAAGAAGCAGCTTGAAGCTCGGAGACATCGACTCGGATCATCACAAAGGGATTCACCAACCTCCACATTGAAGGTAAGATCAATAAAATAATTCTTTACCTTTTACTTATTTGTGCTTCATATATGTTTGGATTTAATTTTTTGTTTCAGTTATAGCTTTTAATTCACATAACATTGAACTGCTACTAAGGAATCCATTTTCCTTAGTAGGTACTCACTCGTACAAGCTAGGGCTAAAACCTAAGCAACACTTGAGCCATGAAGGAAAAATCCATGTGTCACCTTCCTTTGTATTACCCCACCACCTCCATTAAGAATTGTTGGTGGTGGTTGAGGTAGTTATTTTTTTGGGAGTGGGGTGGCAGGACTGTCAGTCCATGCCTACACGCACACTCCACCCACAGTTGACTTCACGATGGCAAGGAAAAACCACTGACATCACTCCAACGGCCATACTACCGCTCTCCCTCCATGACTGTGCTGTTACTCACGCACCCTCCACTGCACAGGATCTCTGTGGTATGTTCATTCCTTTCGATCTATCTGTTCATCCACGCACAAGCTGGAATTCTTGTTCATCCTCACGCAACAGTGGAAGTTGCTCACGCTCACGCATAGAACTTTCCTGGCTTTACCCACGTAGTTTTTCCTCTGCAAATCTAGGGATGATATGGTTGTATCCTTTCCTCATGGGCTTATTTGTGGGTGCTGCGCTGCTGTTACTCATGCACAGGTTGGGAGACTGTAAATTATTTTCCAGCGGGTCTGTATAAGTTTTTTTTCCCAGTGAATGAAATTGTGTAAAATGTGTTGTGGTTCCTCATGTTTTGATTGTGCTGCTATCACGTTTGGGACTGTTGCATTTCCCATGTCATGGGTGGTGTTCACTGATTTCGTTGGGAGTATTTTCCCCTGTGACTGTGTTGTTATTGCGCTTTAGGGGTTGCTGTGGACTGTTAGAGTCGTTTTCCCCATGTTGTGAGTTGTGCTCACTGTTTATTGTTTTGGGATTGTTGTTTTCCCACGTTCATTGATACGTTTGGGACTGTTGTATTCACTAGGAGTCATTTTGGCCACGATAGGGCCAAGAACGACCCAGGAATCGTTTTCCCTGTTAAGCTATGACAGCTGATTGATTGCAAGTGTGAAATGGTTGGTCTTCAGACTGTGTAGGGAGCAGGGATGGGGGCTTGGGTTTGCTTGATAAACCTGGTGGCTGGAAACCACACAGACAGGGCTAGAGGGCTGGCTTTCTTCTCCACAACCCCTGAATAACACTGGAAGGGAATGCAGGGCCTGAGGGACTGTGTAGCAGAGAAGGGCCTGATTACTTGTGTTGGGTGTGTGTGGGTGTCTTAGAAGTCATGCTAGTTCTTGTGTAGGTCTTCCTAGCTCTGGAATGAGCTCACCAGCTTAGCATTTAGCCTTTCCCAACTCCCGGATGGCCTAATAAACCCAACTGTGTTGGCTTGGCTATGTGTAAGCCTGCTAGTTCCCTTATTCCTTGGAGGATCATGCCTAGCTCGGGGGTGGCAGCGCTGCTGAGAGATTAAGGAGCACGCTGGCCTATGGTTGGGTGGAACGTTGCAGCGATGTAGCTAGTTTCCGAATGAGTTCTTCATAAGATAAGTGATCTTGCTCATTTTACTTCTGCAACCATGTTTTCTATTAATGATTACAATGAACATGTTGAATGAATGTTGTATGAATGTATGTGGTTTTCACTGCGTATGCTAAACAATTGCATCTGTGTATGATAGATAATCATGTATGAAGGCTTAGTTCAAATCGTTTTATTTCAGCATTCTGTTTTAGCTATTTATGTCTTCACATGTTCATGGGGATCTTGGCCCAGATGGTTAACTCCATGGCGTCACGTCCTCTTCGCCGATCGGAAGGGTTGGGGACGTGACAGCAACAAGCTAAAGCCAAGATTCAATCCTATGATTGAATTTGAGAAAGTAAAGGTGTTGGTAGTTAGATCATGAACTAAGGATGAAGGAGAGACGATTTAGATGGAAAAAACCACCTCATATATCTTCCAGAATGATGAAAGTGAGACTATTCATGTAAAGGTTGATTGATGGAAGCCTAGTTCAGGGAAATACAAAGGAAAATTCTAGAAAAATATTGGGTACCAAACCTTGATGACACATGACTTGGATCTATTCCAGTTAATACCATAGTTTGGGCATGGATGCAAAAGAAAGAAGATTGCAGGAAGACCACAAAAAATAAATGTGGTGTACAAGTTGTAATTGATTTGCTTGACTGAATATAAGGATATTATGTGGAGATGATTCATGAATGTAATTTTCTCTTTGAACTAGTTATTAATATACAAGAAGAAACACTTTTAAATGCTTGTTGTATATCAAATATTCTCTTCAAGCCTTTTTTGAGGGATTTTATATTATTTACTAATAGGAAAATTTTGGTTCAACTTCCATGTTAATTCATGTGATGGTACTTTATGTGAATTAGATAACACCATTCAATTTTTTACTTTTCAATTTGTTTTTTACATAAACTCAACATGTCACTATATCAAATGTGCATAATCATATTTAATAATGAACCTTAAAACATCTTCTAAACTTCCTCTCTGAATAAAACATCATTTTGCTTTGTCACAGAGGATTAGAAATGTGTAATCCAGGTGTTAACATAGTCCCTCTCCCCTCATGTTGTAAAGGGTGCTAGCTCAATGGAAGAGCACCTGCATTCCAAGCAGGACGATGGTGGTTTGATTCCTCCGTGCCCTAACATAAATTAAGACATGATTTAAATCTTATTGATAATATAAATATTGTAAGATATCTATATTTTCATTATAAATATGCTCTTTTCAATTAAACACATTGTTCAAATACTTCATAAATAAATAATGAATACTTGCAATAATTAGTTAAGTTGGTTTTCCCCCTTTCCTCTTGTATATTAAAAAAATCAAACTCTACTGCACTAATGCTATTCTAGTTCATAATTAATTTTGATTGTTAAAATAAATAATATTAATAAATAAGGGAGGCTTTACTAACATCATTATCATTAAATAAATTTATAGGTAAGAAATTTCTCACGTTAATCTATAATTCATAAAGTAAACATTCATCAACTTAGTTTTTAATACACTACCACTACCACTACCAACAACAACAACAACAAATTATGCTGCTATTTTAATTCATAATTTATTTTAATCATTACAAGGGTAAAACTTAGACTTTAAAGTCATAAAATATTTTCCTGTTTTGATTATAAGTGGTGCGAGCTTCCAAAAATAAAACAACATACTCATCAAAGACACAAATAATTACTACGACAATATTTCTAATTGTTGTAGTAACATATACAATGTTGGTATTATGTCATAAAATAATTTAATCAACTTAACATTAAATACAAACTATAAATAATATTACTAGACATTATGTAAGGATTCAAAGTCTATGACTTTCCTCATTTTGAAAGAACTCAATCTAGCAGAAGTTCTAAATTCTAGATCGACTAAATAATTACAAATTTAATTAAATATGTGTTATATGGTTTTGAGTTTAGTGTCTAGACTGTTTATGCAGATTGGATGGCCTTTTATGGATTTGCTGATGGTGCTTGTCATCATACCCTGAACCTTGCTTCAGCTGCTTGGGTTCTGTATTACCCTACACATGACCAAGTCAGTTCAGGAGCGGTTTGTATTGGTCCATCTACCAACAACATCGTCGAGTATTAGGTAGTAATAGGTCTACTGAATGAAGCTGCATCTCGGGACATTCGTGATTTGGTAGTATTCATGGAATCCCAGTTAGTGGTTTGTCATTTGAACCATGTCTATGCCATCACAAATACCATACTACTTCACCTCTTCCAGAGAGTGCGTCTAATGGAAAGATCATTTGAGGTCATTACTTATAGTCATATCCCTAGGGCAGACAATGCAGTTGTTGATTTGTTAGAAAACTATAGCCTACACTGGTATATTTCTCATACATAACTTG
>LPNX010709509.1:144487-241460 GCA_001517045.1 Pseudotsuga menziesii | reverse complement strand
ATATAAAGTTTTTACAAAATTGGTCACGAGACCTCATCTGAAGCACGGTGGTTTTCAGGAAAATACAAAATCATACAAAATCCTAAAGTTGTCTTATCTTTTAGTAATACATCGTGTAGGACATGATCTAGTGATGATCATGGCAACACATGACAGCCCGTACTACTCTACGTAGTAGTCGGCTGAAATGGCCTAGCACTCCCACAGTGTGTCTCTGGCACCTCATCGGGAGGTCATCAATAGCTGCATCTAGTATGTCTAGGGTTAACCTCTCTAGGTTCTCCTATAACTCTCCCAGCTTGTCCTCACCTTGATGAACACACCAAGCTCCCTCCCTCCTGTACATTAGGGATGATCCCCCAGGTTGTGCCATACCAACATTTGCATGAGAAAATTTAGGTATTGTTACTAATTATAAAAAGCATAAAACATGAAAATACAAAAACACAATCAACATTTTAGAGTCTTGTTTCTTACCAATATCCCCCCACTGCTCTCCAGGTGGAAGTGGTAGATCAGGGTCACCCACGAAGTTAGTACCCGCATATGCGTAATCCTCAATCATGAGGATCTGATCATCTAACCAGTGGAAAAATCTGGCATCATTATTTAATTTAACTCTCCCACCTCCTATACGAGCCATAAGCTCTACCCACCTCAACATACGGGGGTCTCTGGGCCTCAGATCTGTAAAAATAACTTGGGGCCTCAAGTGGGGAACTCGCTTGAAAAAGAAACAAGCTAAGATGGATCCATAGCTAAACTGTTTCAATTCCCTTTGCTGACATTTAGTTAGTTGGTCCTTGAAAACCGGAAGTAGTGTATCTGCCCAGTTAAAGATAGTGGGTTTCATAGCTTCTATGGCATTTAGTAAATGCACCCTGGAGGCCTGGTGAGCCCCTTGGCTTCCTACCAGCCTCTGCATAAAAAAAAGGACAGTGTGCAGTGCATCATCCACCACTACCTTTATGGGGATCTTCTTCCCCAGCATCCTAGTACCAAGCACGCAATAATGGTTTATCAACTCATGAGTGGTCACATCCCCTCCTCGAGAACCATTCAATGAAACATGAGCACCCCACCTAGAAAATCTTGTCAGAAAGTAGATATCTTCTACATCTATGGTCAGTACATGAGCGCCCAACCCAAAGTACCGCTGCTTAGGGTTCAACATGTGTAGAATATGCTTTGGTAGGTGCTCATGGGATATCATACTCGAAGTACAAAAAAAAGTCAAGAGGGAACAACCTCTCAAAGTAGCAATACACCCATCATTTCCCTTAGCCAAGGCATCATCATTATCATGTTGCCGTTCTTTCCATATAACCATTTTTTACTGGATAAAACTTGCCAAAAACAACAAATGAGCTAGTCAAAACCATATTCAACCATTAAAATAATCAAAGACATTTTCATTTGGCTTTCCCACTTAGTTTTCAAACCTCATGGCCAACACCATCTGTCCTCTGTGTACACAAAGTGTTGGCACCGCCTGAGAGAAACTAAATAGGGGTGGTTTTTATCAGGCATCGTCTGTCTCGCAAGGGGCAGGAGTGGTGCCCGCAATTTGGGTTTAGGGATTCTTCAAATATCCATGAAACCCTAGCCAAAGAAAAAACGGAAATAATAAAGTGAAAGGATAAGGTTCTAGCATATACCTGGCTCTGACGGTATCTGAAATGGACAGTGGATGCTCCTGTAATCTCCAGTTGAATATTTGGCTCCAAAAGTCTCCCAAATGCTCTCACAAATTGATAAATAGTAAAATGACTTGTTTTTGCTATTCAATTGGCTTTTAAATATATTTTTTAGGTTTTTCAAATTATTATTAATATTTTAAATCATTGTGATGCGAGAACGCCTTTTGATATAGTTTATAAATTCATGTATTCGAATTTTTAGGTCTTGTAGGTATGAAAATATAAATAGTAGTGTCTATGGAGGAGTTTGTTTTTGAATTTTTCGCACTTCTAGAAAACGAAAAAAGTCCCCGAGTGTTTGTTTTGACACTTTGGTCATGCTCTTAGAACTCAGTATCAAATTTTCGATTCTTTTCAGGCTCGTAAAAAACTTCTCGTCGTCAAAAAGAAACCTAATGGAGTCTCATTTAAAATATTTTTGGACTCCCTAAATATGAAAAGATTGTCAAGTACTTGTCTTCTTCATACTCATAAAATTATTTGAAGAGTCATCTCTCCGATGGTAGGTTATCTATTTTTTGGTTCAAATGGACTATTTACGAAAAAGGAACACTCCAGCTAATCATGACTGGAAGAGTTCTCCTGGGTATTATTTTATACTTTTTCAGGCCCTAGAGACTAAATCATACGAAAAAGACCCTTTGGAGTCTTCTTTTGTCTTTGTTCAGAATCTATAAACATGAACGATACCAATTTTTCTTTCATTGGACTCGTTAAAATAAACACTGAGAGACCCTTTTTTGGGAATGAACCCCTCCTTTCTCAGGTTCTTAAAATGTATGGCAATGGACTTGTCTTCGGACGAGCTTAAATGAGTGTTTGTTACCCTCTTTGGACTCATAAAAACAAAAATAGGCACTCATCAATCATGATGGGGAAATTAAGGGAAGGGAATCATTTTGCGAATAAATGGCAGTTGTTTGTCACCTTTGAACATGGCACTTGTTTGCATATCATTCATTCTATTGGGTAAATTAGCTTGTCTCTAATTCAATCCACTTTCATGAGTTATGTCACTCTTTTGATCCTTTTAAAGAATGCATTTTCCACTGTCGTATTGTGTCCCGCCTTGTCGAGTCAATGCTGCCAAATCTTTTTTCACGCCGCCCGATGCTCAAAGGAAGTAAAAAGTTTACCTCTACAGTTAAAATAGCCTTTTGTGTCAGTACTTTTGAGTTAGTTCTATGGTTACATTATCTACGAAATTCCATAACTTTGTTCCAAGTTTTGTGTCATCAATGTGGGATTCATCATGGCCCTCCTTCGATAAGACTATTCCTGTCGACATCAGCTCATCATCCAGGAAATAGTCTTAGAAACAAGTTTAGCACCTTGAGATCTGTATGCCTCAATGACATATTCTCTCACTCTCGGCATAGGTCCACATCATTGACCTTTGATCGAAAGAGTCCACCGAGTGTTCGACATCAAAACATCTATTCACACTAAGTAGATTGTACTTGGGTACCTTGGGAATCATTGACATCAATGGTGATCTCCCTTGCACTCATTAATAGTTCACATAATTAACTGGTAATCAAGTGGTTTCTACCATATTTGACTTCATATCATTGTAATCACATGCATAGAATCATAATTTGTGGAAGAGGAGACAAAGACCCTCGGTATTTATTATAAAACACTCATAAGCTTTCTCCCCAGGTTGCAATGGAGTATATTGTATGAAGCACCAGCATGGATCCACATTTGTATTTTCATGGCTATGCTCAAATTTGCATCTATATGACATATATCTACGTTGTATGTCTAGTAGCTATGTCCAAGTTTGAGTCATTTATCACATGGATCTATATTGTATTCTAATAGCCATGTCCATTATTTTCTCCCATAGATCTGCCTTGTATTGGTCTGCAGCCATGGTGAAGACACATTAGCTCATGAGTCAAAAGTATTGATGTATTGCAGATGCCATATTGATGTTAATATCCGATCAAGTCAATTCTTGCCTTGAAGTGATAACTTTCTCTTTTAAATCTCTCCCCTATCATATCCCTCTAGCCTCATGCTTTGGGGAGCATTCTGTTACACCCAAATCTCGTCATCAACATGTGATAAGATCCTAAACATCCATGTTTTCCATGATTCCCAAATATTGAAGCGAAAACCTTGATCTAGATGTCAAATTTGCATATAAAAACCTAAAACCTCTTCTACCCTTAAGCTTAGGAGTGGTACCTTCTTCAGCACTACTTGAGTTGTGTTAAAGATAGGTGGTGGCATTGCCTTTCCTCTTTCTTTGAAGAGCGGTTCTACCTAACACTGCTCTATCATTAAGGAGAAGGAGTGGTTCCCTTGTTAAAAAGTGAAAAAGAGAGACTTCACGAAGCTTCTATATCAAAAGCTTTATGGCAGGCGTTATCCCTATTCACCTAGGTTAGTTGAGCTCAAGATCCATGCTTTGGGGATCTCCTATCCACCTCACCCACCAAAATATCAACCATACCTATCCATTTGAAGCCTATATAAATAGGCTCATACCCCATGGTTGAGGGGAGAGAAAAGTCATACTGCCATTTTGACATTCTGGCCTGATCCATTAAGAGTGAGCATAGAGGAGAAAGTTGGAGCTATCGGGGATAAGACATCCGTTTTGTGGAGGAATGCATCAACACTAAGGCATAGGTTGTAAACTCTTTCATTATTTATCAATGCAAAGTTGGTTTTCTTCCCATATAACTTGTCATGTATAATATTGCATGTTTATTATTGGATTCCTTAGTCACCAATATAGATCTATAGATAATACTTTGGTACTTTTGATCTTTTGTGTTTGATTTGTTTTTGCAGGTATATTCTTAGAGATCTTTTGCCATAGATGAAGGACCACATCAATCTCTAAAGATTGTATTCCAGGTGTCTGTAGTTTCTAGGAGAAGTCTCTCAACCTTGTTGTGACTTATTTTTTCTAGATCTGAACCATTCAAATCAGAGGAACAACTTCTATCCATAGAAGGTGTGAAATTCCTGACAACACTCTCTCTTCTGTACCATGTTTCTAATGAAGTGGTATTTGATCTCCAGATAAAATATTTATGTGACATCGACTGTAATTTTCCCTACTTCTTCTATATTGAGTGCCATATAAATCCTCTTCCTACTAATATAGGATATTATAATTTATCCTAGCTGAAGTAGCATCCCAAGATTCTCTTTTTGTCCACTGCAATCCTCTTAGTCAAAATCCATATATCTTTTGCATCTTCACTTCATCATCTGATACATATATTAGATCATATCCAAATGTACCATGAAGGTAACTCAACACATGCTTTTCTACAACCCAACATACATGCCTCAGGTCAACCATAAACTATCTCAGGGAGTTCACTGCAAAGAAAGTATTAGTCCTGGTTTTAACCAAGCACACCAAGGATTTAGTCAACTTCCCACCAAATATGAATCTGAAGAAAAATTAGTCAAATTCTCTAGATTTTCCATCATAATAGGATCCATCAAACATAATATGAAGCAGAATCACTCATCTTATCTAAATTTGAACATCAAGGGATCCACTAGATATGAGTCTTAAGAGGAATAACTCAGCTTCTCCAGATATATCTCTATAGGTATAGCAATAGCCTTGCAGTCCATCATCCTAAATATCTCAAGATATAAATTATTTACTCCCTTTATCTATGGAATATCTCATCTAGTCTCTACCACACTCCTAATATCAATAAGTAATGCATCAGGCTAAGACTCAAAGGCCAGCTCCCTCTTACACTTGACACTGAGCTTCTATGTTCTCGCAATGGAATAGATAATCAATTATACAAAACCAAGATCAAATTTTGACCATCAACAACCCTAAATTAATGGTTCGAATCCAAATCATTCTTAGTGGATTCCAAGCTCATCAATTATATATTCATCCTAACATACCAAGTCCTTGGTTCCTTCTTGAGTCCATATAAAGTCTTCTTTCTCATAAAAAAGTTGTCCTACAACTACTCAATCTGTGTGGGAGCATACTACTCCCTCTGCATATGAGTATCTTGTTCCCTCTTTATCTAGACACTTTGGAATCTCTACATCTGAGTATCCTACACTTAAGAAACCTACTACCTTTTGCACTTTGTTTTTATCTTTTGTGTATTCATATGTGTCATCTCCACCAAGTAGATTTATTGAGATACACCTTTTTCTCTCTTAAGAACATTAAATACTCTCCATGACTCTCTTTGAGTATACAAACTTGATGTCCTTCATGAGTAATTTCTGATGTTGATTAGAACTTCATGTTTTATCTTGTAGATCAACTTGGAAGTCATCATTGACTTTGATTTTGATCTCAAAACTATCTCTATGAAAGTATCACTTGGATTGACATAATTCTTTGCATCTTAATATGTCTCCAAATATGACTCACCAAATCACATTCTCTCTATCGATGTACTGTCGACAAAAATCCATATTTGACTTACATAATATATTACTCATTTATTTTAATGCTTCCTTAGAGGTATGGCTCCCAAATATTTGGTGCGAACACTTGATTTGAGAATAATTGTTGTATTGGATATATCACGGATCATCATTTCTACAATCTTTACAATGTACCTATTCATGATAGAAATGTCCTCAAGGGTTAACCAATACTAAATTAAACATTTATGTTATTCATTAATAATAATAATTCAGATTAATAAAGTAAAGCTTATTACACAAAGTATAAAATACTGATATTTGTTTGTTTTTTTGACTCCCTATGGAAATCTTCTTCCCTACAGAAATAACTGGAGTTTCTATAAGGGTACTCTACTTCATCGTTTGATCTAAATACCTTAATCTTCTTCTCCATCATGTCCCGAACTCCTGGAACTTGATGAAGTCTTAGTGGAAGGAACTATACATAGTATAAGAAGACATACAAGGATGCCAATTTCATCAGTCTACATGTGGCTGACTGTACTATATCGAATATCCTTGGATCTAATATCATCACTAAAAAATATCCCTTGGCATTCTTTCCAACTGTATACCTTCATGTTCTACTTAGATGTACTCTTTACATCCTTCTTCAAACTTGTCTTCTTTTCTTATGAGAAGGAAGCTCTTCAACATTGGTTGCATGTTTCCTTTATTTCCTTTTATTTTGAGGACACTAATATCCAAAGTGACCAGTTATATTACATTTGAAACATTTGATCTTTGAAATATACTTCTTCTTTTGTTTTTGAGCTAATCTCCTATTTTCCTTCTTCTCACCATTTCTTCTAATATTAGGTTGTCATGTCCCTAATAGAACCATTGTCGACTGATGAAATAACATTTATATATGAAATAGTACCCTTAAGAGTATATACAAAATAATATTGGAGTTCATTTGCAATCTTAACATCATCCAACCTATTTTCTACTCTTGACACCATTTTAACAAAATATGAAATCTAACCTAGAAACACTGACAACAGCTAGGTCAAAAATGAAGTTTGGCAAAGCATAAATTTTCCTCCACATATATATGAATCTTCTGAGGGAGATCTCTAAAACACTACTTTTCATTCCAATATGTGGCTAGAAGAGTTCAAAACTGGAAGCCCTAGTTTATTGATTTCGACAAAAAATACGTAAAAATGTAAACTTCACAAAACTGACATATTATTCCATATATAATTGCTACCTCCTAAGGAGAGTTCCATTGTGTTATTTTCGAGTCCAAACTATGGAGATAAATTTCCAAACTTGGAATCCCTAGTTTCTATATTAGAGCAGAGATATTCTATGGAAATGGCATCTATTATGAACTGATTTGATACCATGTTGAATTTTAATCCAATTTTCAATCCTTGATAATTATTTACAATTATTCTTCAAACATTTGTTCCATCCCACAATTTCATTACATAATCAGCATTCACTTGCAACATAAAATAGAACAAGGACCACTGAAAGATAACCATGCACAAGAGACACAAATATTTTTCCCTGGGAAACCCAAACATGAGAAAACCCAACAAACTTTTCTCAGAAGAAATTAATCCAATTTAAGTACAATACCAAACATCAAGTTGATGTTGATGTAATTGTAACTTTGGAATGTATTCATCCGTATTTCTTATGTATTGTAACCCGATGTTTATTCCGGGATGTATTGTAATGTATTTGAGTCATGTCATACCCCGATGTTTACTCCGGGAAGTTTCTATAATGAGAAAGTCATGTCAAGTCATTGTGGGTAACGCTCCTATTGGTCAAGGGTTAAAGTCCCCACAGTTGTGGGGCCATTGGGGTATTAGACTATCCTAGTGAAGTCGACCCTAGGTGATTCATTGTAAGATGGGGAAATAGTCCCCACCATTGTGTTACCCTCCTATTGGTCGGAGGAGGCAAAGTCTCCACAAGTGGTGGGGCACTAGGGTTAGTAGACACTCCTAGAGATGTCAGCTCTAGTAAGTAATTGTTAAGTGAGGTTGACATGTTGGAGTGCACTTCAAGTGAACGAAAGAATATAAATAGAGAGTGAGCCTCTCTATTTATCACACTTGCATTTTAGAATAATCAACCCATAGTTAGCTACCTTAGACATTAATTGATCCAATTTTTGTCTTATTTGCCTAGTTTCCATATTCCACCTTATGCAAGTTGTCCTCCACACATCCAAAGTGGTCAAAATTGCTAAATTTGAGTCAAGGAGCGCTTGGGAAACCTCTTGGAATCAAATTTTATTTATTCCTGGCCTCCCTAGCACATGTCTGCTTTTTTTGCTTTATTGCCTGCTTTTTCTAAGTTTTAAGGCAATTGGGAAAGTTTGACTAGGTGAAGTTAACTTGTTTTTTGTCCTCAACATCCTCCACTCTTTTCTCCTATGAAAAGCATGTATGAGTTGTCCTTCCACCATCTATTAGCTTGCCTAATTGATTTTTCCAATTCGTGAGCTCCTAGACAAATTTTTAATGTGCTCTATGCATCTATGGAGGATTTGCTTAGATTTAGTAAGCCTGCTTTTGACTAAATTCGAATGGCATCTTCATGCATTTGAATCTCTCATGTAATTATTTATTGTGGCATATTATGACTTCACAGGGCTGGCTATTGTACACTTATTCAATACAGATTAGTGTTCTACTCCATATTCAGTCTCCTTTTGTGAGTAATTTGCATGTGTAATTGGAAATTGTTGTGAGTGTAATTGTTCTAACACCTGGGTTCAATTTCCACATTGAAACACTCACACTCACTCATTGGGGTGCATGAGTGAGAGAGGAGAAGCTCTCTCAGTGTAAGAGAGAGAGACTGCTACTGTGTGGAGATCATCTTACTATTTTGGGGCTTTCACTGTTTTGGTGTTGATTCTATCTGAAAGGAAGCTGCGGGGTTTTCTCCTTTATGGTTTCCCCGAGGAAAAATATTTGTGTCTCTTGTCTCTTGTGATGTGCTTATGTTTTATTGTTGTGCTTGTTATTCTCTCAGTTAAAAGATCCTAAGATCATAATGCTAGCTTGAATGATAAAACTCTAACATGGTATCAGAGCTAACCTGAGAAGAAGACATTGTGCAGCTACAGAAGCTAGGGATTCTTAATTTTTGGGTCTCTCTCCACAATCCATCAGCAAAAGTATGCTAGGATGACTCTCCATTGAAGGGCGCATCTTTCTGTCGAAACGGAATTCGATTTCAAGCATTTTCAGTTTTTGATGCGGAAATTAGGGATTTCTACAATAGAGGAATTTTTGAGTGAGACCAGCATAATATTTTTCTCCTCATAAAAGCTGAATTTTAGAGACCTGGATCAAGAAATTTGGTTGGGTAAAACTCTGATAAAGTCAAACCCTAGTCTGACCCTGAGCTAGAAAAACCCTAAATACTAAAACTGCTAAGTTTTTGTACGTTCGCTATATCCAGAGATTGGAGAAGGATCAGGACTTGAAACTTTCAGGGGACGAATATAAAATATTGATGCAGACTTTGTCCAAACATCAGACTCCTATTCTCTATATTCTGGGAGCTATGATCCCTCCAAGTGAGGGTTCCAGCCTCTTCCAGAATTCATCCCTAAATAGGACACCTGGGGATAATTGCAATATCTTGGGCTACAGAGGTCCAAATGGAATTACTGAAGACGTTCCAGAAATGGAACAGACTATAATTTTGGGGGTCCAACTATCAAACTCAGAAGATGAACCAGTGACACGTGGCATGCAATACAACTTAATTGTTCTGAACAGTCCTGTAACAGGTCACCTTGGGAAAAGGATCATAAATACCAAATGGTGAAACCAATTCTAATGAAATATATGTTGTTTGATCATAAACATACAATGTTACATCAGTGCGAAATTTAAGGCATATAGGAGAAGTAATTTCGGATATATCACAGAAACAGTAACAGGCATTTATGTAGAAGAAATTGGAAAACTAGGGCTTCCTGTTCTGGGAGCTTCCCTCCACTGTTTTTAGAAAAGGAGTACATTGGACAGATCCATTTGAAGAGATCTATCTGTCTATCCAATAAGATCTTAAATATTCCAAGTTTTGAAAATTAGGGTTTTCTATGACAAACCCTAGATTAGATAGCTCAAGAACCAGGACGGACACCTCAAATCGGTAAGATCTAATCCTTTGCTATTTTCATTTGAGGTTCTCATTTCAAAGTGATCTATCACATCAGATTGATGATAAGATTGTTTAAGTTGACAAATTCTAAGCATGGAAGTATATGATCTCCCTGAAGAAAATGGATTGGACACCTACATGGGTATAGGGGTTCCAGTTCCAGAGGGAGATGAGGCTAGAAACCTTACACAAGAAGAAATTGGTCAAGGCCAAGAAGATCATGGTTTATTCAGTCATGAATCAAATTATACTACAAGTGTCTTCCCTAAAGACATTGATGAGGTTTGATTCCTTGACCAAGATATTTGAAGGGAAGAACATACATCAGAAGACAACCTTAAGAAACCAGTTGAAGAATGTGAAGATTCAGAATGCAGAGACCATGCAGTCATACTTTACAAGGGTCTCTCAAATCAAAGAACAAATTGAAGCGGTAAAAGAAGAAGTGAAGAATGAAGAAGTAGTGATAGACATCTTGAATGGCTTCCCAGGATCATGGGATTCATTCACTCAAAGAATGTGTGCCAGAAGAAAGTGATTACCTTCAGCAGACTCTGAGAAGAAGAAGAAGCTTGACTCATAAGAAGAAAAGAGAAGATGGGAGAAATTGAAGATCAAGCTCTCACAAAGAAGATCCCTCAAGCGATGAGGAATACGAAGGACTCAACTCTTGAAGAACCCCTTATCCATCCTAGCATTTGGATAAGAAACAATGCTATTATGAATGAAGAAGACGATGAAGTCGAAGGCACAAGAAGAAGTCTACCCACGAAACAAATAAAGATAAGCATTCAATTATCATTTCATGATACTGTTTTGTTATGCATTTATTTATATTCAGTTGATGTCTTATGCATGATAGGATGTTTGCATTAACGACAGTATACTACTAATATGCATGTGATGGGTAAGTAGCTCATGGTTCTATACAAATCTCCATTGCTACTTATCTAGAATGAAACCTCTTTGCTGACATATTGGATTAGTGCACATCTCAATGTTGTCCCAGTAGAGATGGAAGGCATCTAGAAAAGTTTCATGAGATATGGATGAATGTTGTATTGGCTAAAGTAGTTGCATGATCACATATTTATGCATAAGAATTTTCCAGTATGAATATTCCTTATGAAAAGTTTCTAACCATACAATTGCATTTTACTTGTAGGAAATACCGCATACATAATCGCCTGCAAGCAAAGAAGAACGAGACTTGTTCCGAAGAACAAGTGATGACATTTCAAGATGAAGAATAATATGACGAATGTAGCGACATCATTGATGTAGAACCTTCAAGGTACGAAGAAGTAACCAAGAAGAAAGGGAAGACCAGTTCAAGAAGAATGATGTCTAGGATGCAGTATCGACACATGAATAGAAGTTTGTAGTTCCATCATGCAGTAGATGGAAACATTGTGGGATACAAAGCAAGATTCGTAGCACGAGGCTTCTCACGAAAAGAAGGCCTAGACTATGAAGAGACATTTGCAGCCAGTAAGAGTTGAAACACATACATGATGAGCTTGATTAGGATCTTAACATTTGCTACAAGGTTGAAGATGCAAGTCTATACACTAAATGGTCACATAGAATATTAGTAGCATAGGAAGCTACTTGTCACTCCAGTACAGAATGTTTCAGTGCATAGAGTACAGAAGACAGAGGGAGTATGATGCTCTATTTCAGAGGGAGTGACTACAAAAGGTCTAAGGTTTGACATGGTACGACAGGATGGATAGATTACAGATGACTCTATGCCTTACTGAGAGTAACGTAGATTCCAACCTTTGCTTCAAGGTTGAAGGCAGAAGACCAATGATGCTCCTGTTATGTGTCGATGCACTATTTTTTTTAGGCATGGAGGTGTGGAAGAATGCAAATGGAATATTCCTTGGACAAAGGAAGTATGTAGTAGAGATCCTGAAGAGGTTCAGGATGATTGACTGAAAGACCATGGCCACACCTATGGCATCGAACCTGAAGCTATTGAGTGACGCTTCATCAGAGATGGTTGATGCTACGATGTACCGTCAGATGATTGGGTCATTGATGTACCTGATGAACACAAGACCAGATATTTGTTTTGCTGTGAACACCTTGAGCCAATTCTTGACAGATCTGATAAATGTTCACTTGATTGCTGCAAAGCATATTCTGAGATACCTAAAGGGTATAGTTGATTATGGGCTCAAGTACGATGTGAATCAAAAGAGTAACCCAGAGGGTTATGTTGATTCAGATTGGGAAAGCAGTGCCATCGATAGGAAGAGCACTTCAAGGTGTTGCTTCAATATGGGATCAGGTGTGATCTCTTGGTTTAGCAGGAAGAAATCCTATGTGGCACTAAGTATAGCTGAAGCAGATTCTGTCGTATCTTGTTTAGCTAGTTGTGAGGCAGTATGGATATGAAAGCTACTATCTGATATATTTGATCTCGAATTGGATGCTACTTGTATACATTGTGAAAACCAGAGTTGCGTGAAGTTGTCAGAGAATCTGGTGTTCCATTACAAGTCGAAGCATATCGAGATCAAGTACCACTATATCAGGGATATGGTGTAGAGAGGAGTAGTGAAGCTCCAGTATGTTGTGACGGAGGAACAAATAGCCGATGTATTGACGAAGCCATTGGCTAGGCTGAAGTTCAAGTACTTCAGGGAGAAGCTTGGTGTTCTCTAGATCGAGGTTTCCTCCAAGAGAAAGTGATGAGACCCATAGCCATTCTGACATGGTGAAAGGATTGGTTCCTTCCATGGTCAGATGTAAGGGCTGAGCCATTCTGTCATGGTGAGAGGATCGGTTCCTTCCATGTCAGATATGAGTGCTGAGATGAGTAGCCATTCTGACGAGTAGGTCATATATAAGGGCTGAGCCATTCTATCATGGTGAGAGGATTGCTTCCTTCCATGTCAGATATGAGTGCTGGCCATTCTGTCGAGTAGGATAGATGTAAGGGCAATTGGAATTCTTTGAATGAAGCCACTTGGTGAGGTACCAGGAACACTCAGTTTAGGACTGAGTATCTATTATGATGTGATAGAAGGATGTGTTCCCACTTGATTAGATGTAAAGGATGAACCATTCTGTCATGGCTAAAGGATTAAGTTCCTTCCATGTTAGATGTGAGTGTTTGCCATTCCGACGAGCAGGTCGGATGTATGGGAAACTGCCATTCTCTAGGAGAATGGAGGCACCTGGTCAGTTACCAGGTAGCTCATTCGAGGAGGACTAGAGGCCATTATGATATGACTGTAGGATTAGTTCCTACAAGATCAAATGTGGGTGCAAGCCCTTTGATCATTGTGAGCAGGATGTGTTCCCGCCTAGATGAATGTAAGTGTAGAAATCTTTCATCATTGTGAGAAGGATGTGTTCCCGCCTAGATGAGAGTCTTTCATGATTGTGAGCAGGATGTGGTTTTGGCCTGGGTGGAAGAACAGAGTTCTTCCATCATTGTGAGCAAGATGTGGTTCCAGCCTAGATGAAAGTGAGGAAATATTCCATCATTGTGAGCAGGATGTGGTTCCGGCCTGGGTGAAAGAACATAGTTCTTTCATCATTATGAGTCGGATGTGGTTCCATCCTGGATGGAAGTGTAGAACTCTTCCATCATTGTGAGCAGGATGTGTTCCAACCTGGATGGATGTGAGCACTGTGCCCTTCTGACGAGTAGGTCAGATGTAAGTGCTGAATCCCTTTCACATATGATAGTAGTTGTGTCCTATCATATTGGTGAATGTGAGTGCTGGGCCTTTCTGATGTGATTATAGGATTGGTTCCTATATGATCAGGTGTGAGTGTTGGGCATGTCTTTCTGACGAGTAGGTCAGATGTAAGTGTTGGACGGGCCTTTCTGACGAGTAGGTCAGATATAAGTGCTGAAGAAGACCTACATGGAGGCTAGGCCTGCAACCAGCATGAAAAAGGGCTGGCTCTGTAGAAATTCTTGTGACAAGAAGAATCATGAGATAGCACCTGGGATGATGGAGATCCAGTGATGATAGCCAGTGATGATCTAGATCGAGTGATGATCCAGACCCAGTGATGATGCCTCATGATGATCCAGATCGAGAGATGATCCCGATCCAGTGATGATGTCCCATGATGATCCAGATCAAGTGATGATCTAGATTCAGTGATGATGATCTAGATCGAGTGATGATCTAGATTCAGTGATGATGATCTAGATTGAGTGATGATCTAGATCTAGTGAATGAGGATCCAGATCGAGTGATGATCCAGATCCAAATGAAGATGACTTACAGATGAAGATGACTTGAAGATGAAGATGACCTGAATATGACGATGACCCAGATGACATAGAGAAGAAGACTTGTGCTGATAAATTGTGTCGAGAGAATACCTTCCTAGTTAAGAGGGAGTGTTGATGTAATTGTAACTTTGGAATGTATTCATCCATATTTCTTATGTATTGTAACCCAATGTTTATTCCGGGATGTATTGTAATGTATTTGAGTCATGTCATACCTCGATGTTTATTCCAGGAAGTTTCTATAATGAGAAAGTCATGTCAAGTCATTGTGGGTAACCCTCCTATTGGTCAAGGGTTAAAGTCCCCACAGTTGTGGGGCCATTGGGTTATTAGAATATCCTAGTGAAGTCGACCCTAGGTGAGTCATTGTAAGTCGGGGCAATAGTCCCCACCATTTTGTTACCCTCCTATTGGTCGGAGGAGGCAAAGTCCCCACAAGTGGTGGGGCACTAGGGTTATTAGACACTCCTAGATATGTCGGCTCTAGTAAGTAATTGTTAAGTGAGGCCGACATGTTGGAGTGCACTTCAAGTGAATGAAAGAATATAAATAGAGAGTGAGCCTCTCTATTTATCACACTTGCAACACTCACACTCACTCATTGGGGCACATGAGTGAGAGAGGAGAAGCTCTCTTAGTGTAAGAGAGAGAGACTGCTACTGTGTGGAGATCATCTTATTGTTTTGGGGCTTTCACTGTTTTGGTTCTGATTCTATCTCAGAGGAAGTTGCATGGTTTTCTCCTTTATGGTTTCCTCGAGGAAAACTCTTTGTCTCTTGTCCCTTGTGATGTGCTTATGTTTTATTGCTGTGCTTGTTATTCTCTCAGTTAAAAGATCCTAAGATCATAATGCTAGCTTGAATGATAAAACTCTAACAGTTGATCCCCAGCACAATATGAGGTTCTCCCTCCTTCACAAGAAACCCTAGGAAGGGTAGATAATCTTCCAAGAGAGATAAGAGAATAAGATTACCCCCAAAATTATGCTTCTTGCCTTTGCTAGGCCTTCCTTGGAGGTGTGCACTTGTGGATATAAGAATATCTGTAATGTGAATCTGTCAAATGAAGTGTGAGAAAACTTCTATTTATATTCTTCATTTTTTTTCACTCTTGAGGACAACTTGTACTTTTTTCTTCTAGGGCCAATTTCCCTATTTTACGGGGTATTTTTCCTTTCTTTCCTTCAAATTTATCTGGGACTTCTTTAATGCTATCTGGAACTTGTTCAATGTATTTTGTTGAATTATTGGGTTATTTATTCATCATATAAAATTTATACTCATTGATTTATAACTCTTCACATGCCAATCTGTAGTGAACCTAAATCATATTCAAAGGTTCACTAACTCTTTTACACAATTTTCAGCAAACTAGCTATTGGACAGGGAGAATTTCAAGGTTGAGGACTGAGAAAAAAAGGGATTTAGTAATATCAACAAGAAATGAAATGGTACTAAATGATTAGGTTCCTAATAATAATGTTTTGGTTCCTTTTAGGTTTCAAACATCATCTAGGCTAAAGTTTAATTTCAAGCTTGTGGGAGTCCCAACATATAGTGATACTAGAACCTTTGCAATTATGTCTCCAACAACTAGTGGTGATAGGATTTGGATTAGGGAGAACTTCAGAATTAGGATATGAAATTATGGGTCAATACTAGCAGGTTTTTATAGGTCTTAATCATATTAGAAAGGTTTTTGGGGCCACACTAGTAAAACTAAATTTTAGGATAGCTCCTTGGGTTTGACTTCTGGGATTCCCAAAAAGTGGAAGGAGGCTACAAATAGGTGGATTTGGAAATTGAACCTATATATAAGTGTGTAAGGATAATATCATAACATAAATGAAGGGAATTCATGTTTGAATTATTGAACCATTTATATATAGGTAATGAGTGAAATTGAAAGGTATCATTATGCAGTAGTATGGAACGAAAAATGTACATTGAATAAGACAAATTTCACATAAAAATGATAAGAAATGATCAGTAAAATACAACATTAATATTCATTAATTCCAGTAGTATACAATAGTGTTACAATAAGGAGAATCCAAATCATGTGGGTAATATTTGAATCTACCAACTAAATCATGACCGACTGGCTAACTAGGAGTGTCTAAATCATTGCATGGGAGCCACTAGTCTAACACATGATAACTAAATCAGTCCAAAAATTAGTTAAACCAGTTAAACTCACAAGGTAGGTGGAAAAAGGTGCCACTTCCCCATGTATCCATGCATAACTAGCACTAGACTAACTGAATGTGATCTAACTGAATGTAACTAAAGATAAACTTAGCATAACTACCTACCAACTACAACCAATTGATGGAGGCTACTCATGGCACGCATAGTGGCTCCTAAAGTGTAGCGATTGGAAATGATGGCACTAAATGGAACACTTGTGGCACCAATGGCACTAGTTCCACCAATGGAACCAATATCATGGTCGCACTAAACTCTAGAAAATGACTCCTAATTTAGGAAAATGATCTAATAGACTATATATGGGAAAGGAAGGATTATATATTCCTAACTATTAATCTGTCACAGTAATATAGGGACTAAACAAAAGTCTCATCAAAGATTAATAACAATAAGTCATGAAAATGGTGTAATAGGGCTACAAAAAGAGTAGTCGCTCTGTATATTCACACAAAGAATGAGTAATACAATACAATGATCATGCTGCAAGCATGAATGAAAAAGTAATTTGAATTCCCAAGGAGTTCATTCGAATTGAATGAGTGAGTCTAGCTTAACTGAATGTAAGCCATAGTCAACACTCCAGTTAACCACTGATCAAAACCCTAATTGACTCAGCTGAGCCCTAACTGAAGTCGAAGTGCAATAAATGACTGATTCTAACTAAAAGTAGGTCAGACACATGTCACATTAATCCAACCAACAAGTGGTAGTGCTTCAATGACTCCAATGAACCCCAATGAGGTTAACTGAAGTGGAACTGAACATCAGAAGTGGTTGGAGGCGCCTCTGTTGACTCCAGTTCATCAAATAATCAGTAAATAATCAATTTAATGATGGAGGGTTCCTACACTACTCTATTTAATTGATTGTAACCATTAGTTAGCAATATGGGGCATTAATGACACTCAGATCACCCCCAGAGTGCTCCAGTTAGCGTCCCCGAATGTAGGAGAAGGCTAAGTTATCCTGCTTGACTGAAGGTAGGAGTGGGTGTGATCTAGCTGATGTCACCTAGTGCTCCTTTGATGTCAATTAAGTAAATAATACTTAGGATAGTGGTTTAACTTCTTTTCTGAAAAGCTTTTGGTGAATATTTCTACAATCTGCTCATCAGTCGGGTAGTATTGCAAAATGATGGTCATGTCATGCACTAGCTCCTT
Source organism: Pseudotsuga menziesii (assembly GCA_001517045.1). Lineage (NCBI taxonomy): Eukaryota > Viridiplantae > Streptophyta > Pinopsida > Pinales > Pinaceae > Pseudotsuga > Pseudotsuga menziesii. The sequence continues at coordinate 223,543 of LPNX010709509.1, read as the reverse complement.
GGTATAGTGCACATGGATCTCTACATGCTTGGTCCTCTGCCTGGTAACTGGATCTGTGGACATATTAATAGCACTTTTATTGTCACAAAAGAGGATAGTGGACAAATTACTACCAATATCAAACTCTAAAATAATTCCTTGCAACCAAACTACTTGGACGCAAGCATTCACCACTCCTTGATACTCGGCCTCTGCTGAAGATAATTCTATGGCAGCCTGATTTTTGCTATACCAGAAAATGGGGCCACCACCAAACATGAATACATATCTATAAGTAGACTTCCAATCAATATAATCACCCACCCAATCAGAATCTGTGTATCCAACCATCTCTAGCTCGGAGTCTGCAGCATAGTGAATGCCGTAGGTCCTGGTTCCCTGAATATATTGGAGGATCCTCTTGGATGCCTTCCAATGAAGATCATGAGGCTTCTACATGTATATTGATACAACATTCATAGCATAATAGATATCATTCTGATAATGTATCAAGTACAACAAGCTACCAATCAGTTGTCGATAGATAGTGCAGTCCATGGGAGGTGTGCTTTTTCCTTCTTAAAGGCTGATCCCTAAGAGGAAAGGGAATGGTGCAGGCCTACATTCAGCCATGTTAAACTTGAGTAATAGGTATGATATGTATTTGTACTGAGTGACCATTATCCCATCATAATTTTTCTCAATTTCAATCCCCAAAAATTGTTTTAGGGGCCCCAAATCACTCATTTCAAAGGCATTGTGGAGAGCAGTTTTGATGGCTAAAATAGAAGAAACTGTGCTACCCGTGATCAATAAGTCATAAAAATATAAAACAATAATAATAAAATTACCATCATACTGCTGTAAATACACATTTGGATCTGATATACATCTTTGGAAGTTTTGCGAGAGAAGGAAGGCATCCATCTTGGAATACCACTCTCTTGGGCCCTGTTTTAACCCGTATAGTGACTTCTTTAGCTTGCAAACCAAAGATGGATCAGTGATGTAGCCCTTAGGATGATTCATTTATATCTCCTCATGAATATCTCCATGCATAAATACTGACTTAACATCCATATGATGCACTTCCCAGTGCTTAGATGCTGAAATTGCCAAAACAAGGCAAATGGAGTCCATTTTTGCAAACGGTGCAAAGGTCTCATGGTACTCCACACCTTGGACCTGAGAGAAACATTTTTACAGCAGCATTGCCATATATTTTCAGGTTCTTCCATCAGCAGCAACCTTGGTATAAAACACCCACTTGTATTGAACCAATTTCCTTCACGGAGGAAGAGAAACTAGCTCCCAAGTAGTGTTTTTCTTAAGAGAAATCATCTCTTCATCCATGGAAACTTGCCATCTCGGATCCTTTTGAGCATGGTAGTAGGATTTTGGGTCTGAAATAATCATCAAATATAAATTTTCAGACAGAAAATTATCAGGACAAGAGAGCGCAATACCTGCTCTTTGGAAATCAGACCGGGTTCTCCTTGGATCATCCGAATTTCCAATGTTATCTCCTGCGGAGGAGAGTGTCTGTTGGGCTCATGTGGGAAGATGATTTTGTACTTCAAGTTCTGATTCAGAATCTGATTTTTGATGCACACTGATATCATAAATCAAAGGATCCAAATCAGGGTCATCACCCCCAATTTCATCATCCAAATATTCAGTAGAATAGGAAGGAAATTCAGCAGTTTTCTCCTTCACTAGTTCCACCTCCTGAAGAGGCTTATCGAACTCGACACTAATTTCGATGATGATCTCTTTTGTTTTGATATCCAGAAGCTTGAAACCTTTTTATTCATTAGGATACCCAATAAATATACATTTTATGTTTTTCGGTTGCAAAGCCCTTCTTTTATCAAGTGGAATCTGGGCCCATGCAGTGGACCCAAACACCCGTAGGTTCGACACATCCGGCTTGTGTCTGAAGTATGTTTCAAAAGGGGTCTTAACTTTAATGGATGAGTGTGGCACCCTGTTCTGAATGTATTCTGTAGCATGGATGGCTTCAACCCACAAATTTGTAGCCAACTTCTTTGATTCCAACATACAGGTGGTCATCTCCTTGAGAGACCGATTCTTGCTTTCCTCTACTCCGTTCTGTTGAGGAGTGTAGGGAATTGAATGTTGGACCTGAATACCACTTTGGGAGCATATGTGCAGCAAATCATTAATGACATAATCCCTACCATTATCAGATCTCAAGATATTGATCTTAATCCTAGAGGCATTCTCGATCAAGGCCTTTAGTTCAGAGAAATTTTCACATAGTTCAGACTTCTTTTTGAGAAAGAAGACCCATGTGCACCTTGAAAAATCATCAATAAAGGTCAGAAGATACCTTGATCCATTCATGGATGTGACAAGAATTGGAACACTGATATCAGAATGTATCAGCCCCAATATGTATGTAGAACGGTTTTCCTTTCCCCGGTCAAACCTGTGCTCAGGGTGTTTTCCAGCCACACAGCCCTTGCAATTTTCAGTGGTTGCCTTGATGACCGGGACGCCTTCAACCATGGAGTTTTTCTGTAATTGCTGAAAATATTTGAAATTTAGATGGCCAAACCTTTCATGCCACAACCTACTAACTTCATTTCCATGAGTTAGTAGAGCAGTGGGCTTTGCATCCACCACAAAGTGGGAGAACTCATAGGGTTTTGCATGATGGTTTGCAAGGCCTTTAGCAATGAGTTTCCCAAATGCAAGTTCTGTTATCTCAACATCATTTGGAATGAAAGAAAATCTCTTAGGCACTCTTGTATGTGTCATCTGATAGACACTAAGGATATTTGATGCCAGAGACAGTACATACAAAACATTTGAAAAATAGCCATTCTCAAGATCAACCGTACCTTGTCCTTGTGAAATCATGGTGGAGTCATCTCCCATGTGGATGGGGATGGATTTTCTGGTCTCCAAGGATGAAAAGGAGTCTCTTTCAGCCATCATGTTGGTTTGAAGATCCAGAATCAATCAAGAGTTCTTTGGACATCGAAGTGCTTGCCATGAGGGCATGACCTTTCTCATGTTGTGGTTCCCGATCTTGTTGATCTCTCCTCCAAAAGCTTTCCGAAAGATTGATGTGATTTTTCTCAAGAAGATACATAGCTTCATCAAGCTTCTTCTTCATGCAGGCATGTTCAGGGTGGAAGCCCTTCTAGTAGTATGAACGCTTGACTTTTTCCTTTCCATGATGCCCTTTTCCTTTGTTCTTCCTTGAGCCGAAAGACTCATCATGCTGCTAGTTTTCAACTTTAGGATTAGGAGCTTTGAATTTAGCTTTTGGGTTCTTCTACTGCTTTCCTTTACCCTTCAGATCTTTGGGCCATGAGACATGGAGGGATTGATCACAGGAGGATCTGATTATCCCCATCTGGACAAGCTTATCATGTTTACTTGTTAGAGACTCAATGAAGGCATTGAGTGTAGGCATCTTGCATCCAGGGGTTGTGAGATTCCCCGCACAGAATGTAGAGACAAAAACTGAATAATCAACTCCAAGTTTGGAGAGTATGGCAAGGATGAGCTGATCATCCTCCTTCTCCACTTTGCATTGCTTCAAGAGTAAGACAATGTACTTGAACTTTGTGAAAAAGTCATTCAAGGTCTCAAAATTCAAGGTCTGGAGAGACATCAATTCATTTTCGAGCTGGTAAACTCTCAGATCATTTTACTTTCTAGATAGGGTTTCCAATTTGTCCCAAATTTCTTTCAGAGTCTTCAATCTCGAAAGATGGAAAAGAAGATCCCAGGAAATAGAGAGGCACAAGAATCCGAATGCTTCATCCTTCTTATTCAAGAATATTGATTTGTCTATAGCAGTACCAAGCTCATATTCAGTGTCCATGGTGGATCTATAGAGTCCTATGGCATGTAGTTGGATCTCCATGTCTCATTTCCATGAGTGGAAATTGAACGGAGTCAAAAGATCTACTGAAGAGGCCATCTAAATCTACTGGAGCGAATGCTTCACCTTTAGAAAACTTGAAAATCACAGTAGAAAGGGAAATGCAAGGTCAGATAGCCTGCATATTTTAGGCTTTCATCACACCCAGCATAGTCAATCAAGCAATCTTGATCAACAAGTTCTTTACTTGGGGTATTAAGTGGTAAGCCTTGGCTTCTGGTGCAGTGCTGGATTTTTGAGCTATTACTCAATTTTCATGCAAGATCTATCAAAAAGATTGTTTTTGAGAGATCTGAGCTTCGTTCTACCATGAGCTCTGATACCATATTAATCTGTCACAGTAATCTAGGGACTAAACACAAGTCTCATCAAATATTAATAACAATAAGTCATGAAAATGGTGTAATAGGGCTACAAAAAGTGTAGCTGCTCTGTATATTCACACAAAGAATGAGTAATACAATACAATGATCATGCTGCAAGCATGAATGACAAATAAATTTGAATTCCCAAGGAGGACATTCGAATTGAATGAGTGAGTCTAGCTTAACTAAACGTAAGCCATAGTCAACACTCTAGTTAACCACTGATCAAAACCCTAATTGACTCAACTGAGCCCTAACTGAAGTCAGAGTGCAATAAATGATTGAATCAAACTAAAAGTAGGTCAAACACATGTCATAGCAAGCCAACCAACAAGTGGTAGTGCTTCAATGACTCCAATGAACCCCAATGAGGTTAACTGAAGTGTAACTGAACATCAGAAGTGGTTGGAGGCGCCTCTGTTGACTCCAGTTCATTAAATAATCAATAAATAATCAATTTAATGATGGAGGGCACCTTCATTGCTCTGTTTAACTGATTGTAACCACCAGTTAGCAATATGGGGCATTAATGACACTCAGATCACCCCCGGAGTGCTCCAGTTAGCCTCCCCGAATGTAGGAGAAGGATAAGTTAGCCTCCTTGACTGAAGGTAGGCATGGGTGTGATCTAGCTGATGTCATCTAGTGCTCCTATGATGTCAATTAAGTCAATAATACCTAGGATAGTGTTTTAACTAGGCCAAATTGACCAAAAAGAGTGTGTATGGTGGTAAATGTCTCCAACACTAACACCCCCCCCCCCTTAATCCTAACTTGGACACCTTGCTCCCAGGAAAAAAGGCCAAAAGTTTCCCATTACAATCTAAAAGAAGTAAAGTGCTTTATAAACCAAGGGAAATGGGAAAACATGATGGGAAAACCCCCCATCAAGATAAACAGTGAAACAAGAAAACGAGTTTTGAATAAAACTTTGTAAAAATTTTCCTGCAATCTGTAGCACTTTGCAGCAGTAATGCAGTATTTTGGCTCTTCTGTGCAGCAGCATCCTGAAATTGTGCATGTGAACCTCTCCGAACTAAATGGTTATTTCTGGATGAATTTTCCTCTTTGGAAGAAGAAAAATATGCTCAACTGAATGAGGAACACAAACAACTGCAAGATGAAAATTGGACCCTTGTGGAGCAACTGAGATCAATTGATGACAGAGAAAAAGTCCTTGAGAATTCAAAACTTGTGAGGAAAATACAAGAAACTGATATATTTCATCCTTGAAAATCAAACCGTGTGAGGTGAAATCAGCTACAAGTGTTAGGAGCAAGTGTCCAAGCGAATGCAAAATGTCTCCATCTTTACTAGTTCTGTGAGGAGATGAGCATGTGATCAAATATAAAGGTAGATAAGCCCTGGGAATGTGGAGAGAAAATGATTGAGATACATAATCTGATATAGCTTCAAAAATAACTAATGATCCACAAAATATAATATCATCAAACTCATGAGAGAAAACTGACATCAAATCCCCGACAACAATTTTGAAAGAGACTTACGGTAGTTGATTTTTCACACCAAAATTGATGAGAACAACTACAAGCATGATTGGAGGATACTGAAACTTAAAAATCAACCAAAATAAGGTCATATCAGATCCAATAGTATGTATCAAAGGTTCCAAGTGCCCCACTGAAATGGTAGATGCACAATTTTCTTATTCTTCAACAAAATTATGAGTATTAGTGCATGAAATCATGTAGGAATTTGTTGGAAGCTCTAGATCAAAGAGAGTGAATGGATCACTCCTAAAATATGATATTTCTTCCAAAAATACAAATTTTTACTTCTCTGAACACCATCAACAGCATTAGAGATATAGAAATCAAATTCCTCTTGATTTTATGAAACAATTACTAGAAAACTTTGCACAGAATTTAAAATAAAAGAATCACTGGAGAATTTTTGCATTGAATGGAAGGAGAGTTTTTCTTCAATGAAAAAGATTCAAATGACTTCTTCTCGATCAACTATATGATAATATGAGATATCATAGATATCATAAACTTACGAAGCATCAGGAGAATGAGTCACTCCAAGGAGACTTTCTTCAATTCGAATTGACTTTGTGGAAGATTCTACTTATTCTTAATCTTGAACAACTTTCTTTGCTTTAGAAGAGGGCGCAATGAGTAAATTATTGAACTCATCATGTTGTATTTTAATAGAACCTCTCCCAATAGCTACGATTTGGGATTCACATCCCATATGAGTGAGAGGTCCTCCTGATAGAGTGAGAGGGGTGAAAGATTCCTTGGAGGAAACCATGTTGTTGGATGTTCCAGAATCTATCAAATAAGCCTTCGACTGAGTGAGGTCTACTTTCAAAGCAAGGAACCTCACATATTATCCAGCATTAGACATCTTTGCACCTTGTGGAAGGGAAATATTGTTCTTTTCATGCACTTGCTTTCTAGATGAAAGCCTCTTAGATAGTATGGACATCTAGTATTTTCTTTTCTAGAACCTAGGGCTCCATCCGAATAGTTTTTATTATATTTTGGATTCAAATTAGAGGCTTTAGGATCCTTCCCCTTGTGCTTCCCTATGGATTTCGCATTGTTTGAGTATGACTTCAGAAGAGATTGATTCTTGGAGGTTTGTAACAATCCCATTCAAATCAACTTACCCTTATCATGTATTAAGGACTCAACAAACAAATATAGAGAAGGCATATTCCAATTGGGGATGGAAAATCCTCCAGAATGAAAGGTAGATACAAATATAGAGTACTTAGAGCCAATTTTTTTGAGCATAGACAACACAAGTTGTTCATATTTCCTCTCTATTCTGCATTGTTTACACTGCAGTGTTAGATAATTTAATTTTGTGAAAACCTGTTGGGCTAAAATGCAATGAGATCATTCTCCAATATGTCCCCTTGAAGCTCATTTTTCTTTCCAAAAAATATTTCAAGATTTTCCCAAGCTTGTTTCAGAGTCTCCAATCCCTCAATATGAAAGAGAAGATCCTGAGAGATTCGATTGCATAGGAATCCAAAGGCTTCATCCAACCGATTCAAGAACTTATTTTTCTTATTAGGGTGATGAGGCTCTGTCTCTTTGCCCGTAGTCATCCTAAATAGGATAATATTGCACAAGGACACCTGCATATCTTCCCTCCAATTAACATAGTTGAAGGTTGTAAGGAACTGGGTTACAAGAGCTATAGAATCCATCAATTTTCCTCCTGAACAATAAATTATCCAATGAAGCTACGTAGTTCCTGTGAGTAACACTGCAAAAACACAATCAATTCACAATTATGTCAGAATCAATCCTTCTACCTCGACATGTACACTTTCTCAGGTTCGTTCACACCTGCAGAGACTTCTTTGGATGAATCTAGAGTTAGCAAGGCACAAATTGCAGGAACTATGTGGAAACCCAGCTGCTTCTGGTGTACAATGGAGGTTGGACAGACTTGTTGCTATCCTGAACAAGGCTCTGATACCATGTAAGGTTTGTTGTTACAACAAAACCTGTATATGTTAATGAAAATTTGAAACCCAACACAAGGCCCTATCACCAAAAAATTCCCAGAGGTGCAGTGGTTGTACTGATACTCCAACACCCCCCCCCCCCTGCGACTTAGCTCAAGGGGAATCAACTTGAGACATGTGCTCTGATACCATGTTTGAATTATTAAACCATTGATCTACAGGAAATGAGTGCAATTGAAAGGTATAACTATGTAGTAGTATGGAATGAAAAAAGTACACTGAACAAGAAAATTTTCACAGAAAAATGATAATAAATGCTTAGTAAATTACAACATTAGTCTTCATTAATTCCAATAATATATAGTACTGTTACAATAATTTGAATCATGTGGATAAGATTCGAATCTACCAACTCAATCCTCACTGAATGGATAACTAGGAATGTCTAAATCACTTCATGGGAGCAACTAGTATAACTCATTATAACTAAATCAATATGACAATCAGTTAAACCAGTTAAACTAACAAGGTAGGTGGAAAAAGGCACCACTTCCCCATGCATCTATGCATAACGGCCGCTATACTAACTGAATGTGATATAGCTGAATGTAACTAAAGATAAAATTATCATAACTACCTACCAAATGCAACCAACTCATGGAGGATGTCAGTGGCACTCAGAGTGGATCCTAAAGTGTAGGGATTGGCACCAATGGAACCAAATGGCACACTGGTGGCACCAATGGAACCTGTGGCACCAGTGGCACGAATATCATGGTGGCACCAAAATCTATAAAATGAATCCTAAGTTAGGAAAATGATCTAATATACTATATATGAGCAAGGGAGTATTATATAATCCTCACAATTCATTACAGAGAGTGTGTTTTATGCTCAGTACAACAAAACTAGTAAAAAATGCATGTAAAACAAGACGGGGTCAAATTAACTCATGAATAAACTAATCAAATCATCTTGAAATGACATCAAAAATTGCAGAGAGTATTTTTTAAACGATAAATTAGATAATTAATTCAAAAAATAACTTAGAGGTAGTTCAATACACAGTCTTGATAATCATTACATAACCATAGTGCAATCAGAGGCACTATTCACTACAGAAAAGAAGAAATTGGATCTTTGGCTTCTTCAATCAGCTGGAACAGTCTTGGATATAATAAATAACCTAGAATAAAACTCAATAATGAAATATTAATGCTTTCATCCTCTCAATGGAAGCAGGGGGACAACTCCCAGCTTGACTAGGGGCGCATCTCCCAAGTATGAGTAGCACAATGCTCTCAATTTGAATCTCAAAGGATCAAAATTCCCCACAGTGATGTGCAATATTTTTTATAGATAAATTAGGATTCATGGTATAATTCACTCTTCATGTGCCCCACTTCCCTTACCAAATGTGACCTCATGAGTAGATTAGGAACTTTACTTATTTGTCTTCCTTGATGTCCTACCTTTCGAGGTAACCTGTTTTTATTCCTTTAGAAATTGTGCCCTCTTATTTCCTTCTTTTAACACGGACATGGTTTATCATTTTTAGAAACTACACCCTCTAAAATTTTCTACTCTTCTAATTGACATTCTTTATCCTCTTTAGAAATGGTGCCCTCTAAACTTTCATTTTTTTTCTAATTGGCATGCTTTATGCTTTTAGAAATTGTTTCCTTTCCTGCATTTCTAGATATTTCTAATTTTCTCCCAATTTTCTTTTAGTTTGATAACCCATTGGGTCCAGAAGGCCTCATGGACCTCCCCTTGCACACCTAACACATCCACTAGGTCCAAAAATTAATATATTCATAATATAAAATAATTAAGACATGATAATATCCTGAGTCTAAGAGTTGAGTACAAGGATACTTATTATCTATAAAAATTAATCCCCCACTTTTAATTAATCTAGTCCTCCTCTAGGAATGATGGGGTTCTCAGGGGTAAGTGGTTTCTCCATGGTGTTAAAAATAAAAATGGGGACACTATCATCCTCACCTCCCAAAATCACTTGTCCTCAAGAAATGAACCAAATCCAACCATATATGAATCCAACCAATGAATTCAATCCTCAAAATATGTTGTTGTCTCTCTAGAATTGGAATCCTAAATTCCAAGATAAATACCAAATTTTCACCATGTTTCTGCTGCACCACTCTGATTATACTCATACCCTAATGACTAACCCCTTTTTAACAAAAAATTCAACCCAGATAAGATAACTGGGTAGAATGCATGGATTCCACTACCTCCTTTTCAAGGATCAAAATGTTCATGCCACCTTTGGAAATTTGTCATTCCAAGGAATGCCAAGGTCCCAATGTCTCAATGACATCCTCCCAAACATCAGTAACAACAATAAAGATTCATCATCGTAGAAAATGAAAATGAGGATGTGAAAATCATACCACCACACTAGAATATCAGGTTTGGTATCTCATACCATTGTAATGAACCAAATCAGGATCAGTAGCTCATTAACTCTTGAACAGGAAATTTTAAAACAAGCTAATATGCAGCGGGAATTTCAAGATAGAATAGTGAGAATAAGGATAATTTGGGAAAATAAACAAGAAATGTTAATTATCATGAATTTATAGGTTCATATGCACAATTTTTTGGGACCTTTTAGGTTCTAACATTAGCTAGGATGGATTCTAATTCCAGCCTCCCCAGAGTCCCAACATATGCATACTAGAACTTTTATAATTCAATCTCCAACAACTAGGGGTGAGTGGATTGGATTATGGAATATTTAAGATATATTTTATGATTTTATATCATTAAATAAAATGATTATACATATATTTTCTTGAATTTGGATGCTAATAATTTTTCATTGGTCAAACTAGTCATTGAGACTGCTCATAAGGGATCATTTCCGGGCTTCCCAAACACCTAAGGAATGAAACAAATTATCAGTTTAAGATATGGAAAATAATTATCATCCTATTAATATAATATCATAAAAATAAAAAAAATAAATTGGTTGGGTTAATACCAACTAGCACACAAAACAGTAAGACTAGTCAAATTTTGATTGAAATCTAGACTATGTTGAATTGCCTCATTTAAAACTCCACCAGAATGCTTTGCACTATCATAAAAATTATATATATTCCTTATGATATCATACACATCATTATAGGGTTAAAATTAGTTTCACAATAAACTCATAGATAGCCTCCTTTGGCATTTAAACAATACATTAGCTAAAAAGATTAGAAATCTTAGAGATTGGAATGTTAAGCTTTCCATCTCTTTGCAAGAGAACTAGTACTTCTATGGACCTGATATAAATATTTCAGAAATACATTAATGCATAATATATATCAATGAATGGTCAACATTCCATTTACAATGACTCTATTATGACCATAGCAAGCTCATAATTTACAGAAAGGAGAGAGGAGACAAGAGATTCGCTGAGATTGAAACAAGAGATTCTTAACCTGTAATGAAGGGTCTTGAAATTGGCTGGAGTTATCTTCAAAATTTGCAGTAAAAATAAATTAATTGCTGCACTAGAGTTATGATCAAATATGAAATATGTTTTCTAAGGGGCACATCACCCAAAGATGGATTAGGAAAATCACCAAGCACTAGAGAGGCTCCAGGCTCACTCATCAACAATTTCAAAATGCCAAAAAAAAATGGAGCTCACCATTTTGTTGCTCCAATGACATATATGTGAATCCCATGTCCCAAGGAAACTATAGGCATCCTCCAAATACCATAGATGCCCATGTTTCTCACAAAATATGTAGGATGTGTGTGTCAAAACTCCCTTGGTGTAAGCAAAAGGTACACCCTCCAAGGTGCATAAATCCAAAAAGTAAATATACATCCATGGAATGGATAAAAAAATCCTCCAACTGTCTGTTCCATATGGAAATCTTATTTCTTTTCCATGTGCATAATTCCAATTACTCAAATCTCTGCTACTAGTCATGCAACCACCACCATGAATGGAGAAATCAAATATAGGAAATGGATTCATTTGACGGTGCTGAGAAGGGGATGTTGATCTCATCAAATCCCCATGGATGAGTGTGGGAGCCTCATGATCCTTACTTGGCACCAAAATAAACAATCCCTTCACCTAATAGTCATCCTTATGTGCTATAGTTGTAGTGGAAAGTGTATAGGATGCAAATTCATGAACCAAATTGAAACTTCTTCGAGCATCTTCCATCATATTAATATGATAACTTAATTATGGTTGAAAAGGGAGAGCTCCAAAATTGATTAGAATGATAACCTGATGGATAATATGCTTACTGCAATATATGTGGAGAAAATGAATTGTATTCATCTACATCTGATTCCTGCAAGCAAGGACTAGTTGCTAATCTTTCGAACAATACAATTTTGTCAGCATAGTTTATTGGATGTACTCTACGAGTGCACCTAGGAGGGTTTCTTCTCTCAATTTGTTGCCTCACTAGGTATAGAAAATATGGGTCTGACATTGATGTCTGATTTATTGTTTGGAGATATTTAATCCTTAGCTTAGGTAATTCCAACTCTAAACCACTTCTGGGATATAACATATCATGTATTTATCAATACCATTTGATTTCTTTCAGATCAGTTTTTGGACATAAATGTATTTTTTTAATTATCTTTCCTAGTCCCTTGGTCCCAGCAACTAGGTTTAAAATTTCTTTTCTATCGAGATGATGGCAATATATATTCTTAGTATTTTTATTTTTGTTTCCTTGTCTGAATGTTAACAAAATTCAAGTATAACTTTAGATATTCAACATCTACATCCATGTTTTTGGTGGTTAATTTAGTTTGGTATAAAGAAAATTGACATTTCCTAGGTATTGTATGTAATGCATCCTTGTGTTTTTTTTCCAAGGATAACTTTGTAGGGAAATCCAATAAATGCTTCCCTACATTCCTTGATGGCATACTTTCCCAAGATGTCTATAAATCTTCCCTAATCAGATGTACAAGAAGACTAATTTGTTGGTTTCAATAGGTTGCAACAAGCATATATAGATGCTCCTCCTTGGATTAACCCTAGAAAAGGCTCAAAAAATAGAATAGGTGCACTACAAATTGAAATTCAATAGGAAATCTCAAGCTAATATTTATACCCATCCACCATAATATTTAAACCAGGTTGAGTTTGTTCATAGGTCAGACCTAGAGTTTATAATTATTTATAGGTCGGCTCCAGTCCTGTGCTAGGATAGATCACTCCCTTGAAAATATTAACACATGTTTCTCTCCTAATAATATTACCTTTTATCATTGGATTTATGATGATGAACTATGCCCAACTACTACAGTTCAAGCATCTCCTAGAAGGGAGTCCTATCTAGAAATCTTTCATCAAGAATATCTATATTATCTTGTTGTTGCTATCAGTTCAAATGGAATTGCCATAATTTATTCTTTAGGGCCTTTCAGTGCCCATACCTACTTCTACAAAGAGACCAAACTGTTGCTTGATGAAGAAACATGTGCCTAAAGTGAGGCCCTCCAAGATGGCCTACTACAAGTTTTAAACTCTCCATTCCATTTGTTAATTCCACGGACATAGTAATTTGATATGAAATCTGCTAAATGGAAAGCCAATTGATACAAATGTATAAATGGTTGCTGACAACCTCAACAATTTTTTTATCAAATTACCTTAAGATCCATTATTCATAGGTATTAAGTATTGTTATGATGATAAAATTGTTTAGAACATGCCCAAAAATACTTTTACTACTGTTCAAATTACCCCAAATCTCTATTTTCAGGAATCAACTGAGCTTTGAGATACTCCAAGAAAGCACTATAAAATATCTCATCCAAGATATTTGACACATTCAATGCACAGGTGTATTGTTGTTTGTTGTAAAAGGATGCCCTAAAATAGGGCTACTTCACCCCTGCAACAACCATTATTATATCTATAAATGATGATCTCAGATTTTATTTTGTATTTCTTATGATTCTCAAAGGAATGCTTATAGATGCAATGATCTGAAAAATTGCCCCGAACAACCTAGGACAGTTGTATGTCATCACATTGAATTTTAATGTTGTTGTTAATGCTTGGTATGTGGATGTTCCTTGGTAGGAATTAGTGCTTAGTGTTGCTAGTTCAAAGAGATACTACCCAACATACTTCTTAATTATTGTTTGAAAGGCCCATAATCACTTTTTGATGGCCTTGAACCTACATCACTTTGAGGGACTCGATCTTGCAGTAGATGGAGGACAATATGTAGTTAAAGTTACTCAATGGTGCTTCTAAACTTGAAAGTTGAAACTCACTTGAAATAGAACCAACTGAGCAAACTAAGTATTGGTCTTAACCAGGTATTAAAATTTGAGTGGCATGTCCACATCGAGGCCAGCCTCATAATGATCCTAAAAGAAATGAATCGGGGAATATACATGTGTACCTGAGTGAAAAGTCATCTTAATCTTAGATAAATTAAAGAGGGACCCATTTTTCATACTAGAGGTGAGCTTTATGGGGTTCCCCATCCCTGCAGACAAATCTCCCACTAGCAAATCCTCTTTGTAAGTATGTGTGATATCCACTATCCTCCTCTTCCTTCGAGGAGTACTAGTAACAACAACCATGTTATAGATTCTAGGATCAGATCCATGTGCACCATAATATCTTAATTCCAACCACAACACAACTGCTAGCATAAGAACATTAAACACCAATGTTGCCATGACTGAATGCTTCATTAGTACAATAGAATAAATCATTTGTTTGTATGCCTTTACATGTTAAAAATACATTCATATCATCCTCTCAAGGTTTCTCCTACATGAATTACAAGCATGCTATCCTTTATTGAATCCAACCAATGCTTTTCAACACTAAGTGGCTTATCTTGAGCATCCCTCAAACTCTTTGGCCCTTTTCCTCTCAAAAGGAAACCAAAGTTCTGATCAAAGGAATCCAGGCAATAGAACATGATAGCTTCTGGCGAGGTTTAATATTTGCATGAATCCTTTGCACTATGTGATTAAATATTTTATTGAACTCTTCAACATATTCGTTCTGATTATTATCTCTATTTAAGGAAGCTAACCAATACCTTTTGTCTCTTTTCCCTTTCATCTTTTTATAAAAGCACTTTCGATCTGAGCCACTATGGTTATAGACTTATAGTGCAGTCAAGGAAACTTGTGAACCAATCTATAGATTCATCTTAATGACAATACAACAATTTCATAAGAACATCTAAATGGCCAAACTTGGAGTGCTTTATCATGATCATGAAATCATTCCAATAGTCTCTCATTGATACTGCATTATTTCCTTAAAACATGGGAAACATATCAATTTCTCTTTCTGGAATGTCACGAGGGGATCATAGAATATATCAAAATTTGAATGGGTTATAACATATTTGTATTTAGATAAATTTTATTAATTTTATTGTGGTTGATGGGGGTAAGACTAGTGCCAAAGTCCACAAGGTCAAATGGGGCCATATAGTAACAACTAGGGATGCAAATGGATGGAAAGTGGATAAAGTTAATGACACTACAAATAATGTTTCTGTTTGCTAGATTGTCAATGACTTGTAGGACTAACTTGTAGTCTAAGAAAAAAAAACCCACGAGCATTTAAGCCATCAAAATCACTTGGGTATTGCACCCAACCTATACCCCACAAATATCATGGTTGTATTTTTAAGTTTCTCCTCTCGACTACCTTGCAGAGTTTGAACTTGGGTCACCGTGCAAAACAAGGTTGTCAAAACCAAGCATTCTTGTAGGATTTGGCTTGTTACAAACATATATAAAATTGAACATGGGACAATTTTAGAAATATGGAATTTAAATGATAAAGGACATTTCTAAAGTTGACCTTGAATGCACATGCAATTCAATAAAGGGTGATTTGATTACTCGCTAAAACACACATGCAACCTCTCACTAAAATGGCATAACATATATAGATCAACTAGATAACAAAAGCAACAAAGATATAAAAAGAAAGAACCTCATCTAATGATTTATTCAAAAGACAATATTGCCATGTGCTTGGATCCCTTACTGCAACAGAATTAGAGTTTTTTCCAATAATGTAAATCAACAACTACAGTTAAGATGAACATCCAACATAGATAGACACCCCACAAATCACATAGACTTCAAATGATCATGTAACAGTACACAAAACAAAAGAGGTGAAATTTTATTTATTCCACCAACAACCATAATAATTGGAGGAACCTTTCTTATATAGTTCAAGGATCAAACCTATTCAATCATAAAATAATAATTTCCATTATTAAAACCCTATATCTAACTTAGGAATTCATAAAAGAGTGATATCCACTAACTAACTCAAGTGGACAAGTTAAACAATACATAAAATTTCAATGGACAAATGGTGGCCATGCTACATGTATCAATATCTAGAAAAATAAATCCATGAGGTTAGGGTGCCACCTTAGAGTAGTTAGATTACCATGTCAAGAAACCCCACATGTGGCATTGCCTCTCCATAAGCATAAAAATGTATGTCATCCTTGAGATAGATGGATAGATCCTCATAAATATGATCACATGCCAAAATTATTCCCTGAAGACTAGGATGTGTCCTTAACCAACTCATCAACATGGTCTCAAAGGTGTAACAATCCTCCAAAGGTGTGTAAAGGATAGATCAAAGGAAAATGGAATAAAAAATTAGAGAGTGGTATGAATCCATGTGTGACATCACCACAATGCTCAACTAACTCATAGGAGGAAGGAATCAACCTCATCACTCAAGTGATAAAATAATTAAAGTGTGAATATACCTCAACTTTTGTTCCAATTGGGGGAGCCCTTCACTAATTGTGGTGCTCCACATAATTATGAATCAAAACCCTCCACAAAAGCAAGGGAACTCAATCAATAGGCCTCCAACTAAGTAAAATCATGTCAAACTAGGCATTGAGAGGTCTAAAATGACATAGAATCCTATGCATAAGAGGAGCACTCAACTAGGAGTAACAGTCCACATCATCAAGAAATAGTCCATGTTCCAAAAACCTCCAATATAACACAATCATTCACACCATGAGGCTCAAATTAAGCTAGAACATGTGAAATAAACCATCCTAAGAAACTAAACCATGTAAAAATGGGTGCATATGCATAGTGCTTTCCAAGAGTGGGATACTAACTATGCCAAGATACGATCCAAATGTGAAACATACCTCAATGTGCTAGGGAACTCATCCACTAGGCACAAGTATCATTAAAACACATCTAAACCTAGTCATGTGGTGACTATAACAACATAACAAGAAGGGTATATGTGGAGCAATATATCCTCTAGTGGAAAACCAATACACAATCATAACTCCACCATACTAAGATATAAGAAAATACATAAGGTCCTCCAACATAAACCTATGTTACATCAATAATCAATTATTATTGAGCATGATATGCTCTAGATTCTAGGGGTAGTAACCCACTAAATGTGCAATGACAACTTTCCTCCAAACATTGCGCACCCATTGATGGTGATGGTCAACAATGTCCTTTGTTGTTCTAGGTTTTCTACTATTCATAGTTGGAACCTAGATCAAATTCACATTAAGAGTGGGATTTATGATGGCTGGGAAGTTTTTCTACCTTAAGAGCACTCATGTTACTGGTAGGAGATGCTAATAAAGGTATATATGCCCTAGTTTAATATCTACACTTGTTGAATGGAGGTCAACCTAACTCTTACAAGATGGCTCAACTTCACTCTCATGGATTTTAAATATTGGAGTAAGCTTAGTGGTAGTGTAAAATTATTGTACGTTTTTATAATTCTATTTGTGAAGGAACTCTTAATAGAGCATTGTAATCTACCAGTAAATTATGTAAAAAAATTGTATATAACGTTGATCTAAGAGAGCACTCCATTTGGATTCAATTTGGTTCCATGCAACATGGCTCAATATATATGAAGCTATTTAAGCTTTCCATTTGATATTTATGTGGTAATTGCTTCTTTTTGTTAATATTTTACTACTGGTTACAATCCATATCTCCATGTGTGTTTATCATACGTCTACAAAATGTGTACCTGAAGAATGTTCAAACTTCAAATCTGTCCTGAAATATTGGAATAGGTAAGCTTCTATCTTTTCATTTTTCTCCTTTATTACTTTTGATGACTAGTAAGTTCAATGATCCACTTCCTAGAGAATTTTAAATCTGTAAAGGCTAAATTTTTTATTGAATCATGTTCTGACCTACATAAAATGTTTGGTCACTAGACAAATGATACTATACTCTTGGAAGGTATTCTTTCTACCTGGGATCTTCCTACTTCCTTTTATATTGTGTACCCCTTAATTTTTGCCCAAAGGACTGAGGGGGTCATCACTAGGGTTGGATCCTCTAAAAGGTGACATGTTTCCCCATGTGAACTAACGTGCTTTGCAAGATTGGTGTTAATTAGTGCAAGTTGTCATGGCCATTAATTTGGGATGGATGTTCACACATGCCCATATAAAAATGTGTATGGAAGCACCTGGTTATGATAGATGGTTAGTTCTTGACACATAGTTAATGAATCTTATTCAAGTTCCATTATTATGACTAATGTTGTTATGTTCTTTTCATAAGGGTTACATTGTAATATGAGCATTAATAGGGGCCTCATAACAATTAACCTACATATGTGGGTTACATTTCATGTACATTGAATTTATATGTTCATAAGCATAGAGTCATAGAATGATTTCCTAATGTTTATAAATAATCCACTAAAATAATTGATTTGTACTATAGACTATCAACACAAAACACATGTATTATGAACATTGCATCGACACATTTATTGTGACTACCTTGAGTTCATCTATATGAGTGAGTGATTAATGTAAAGGAATTGCACACATTATTACTAATCTATTATTTTCTTTACAAACCATGTAACCTTGGTGGAGAAATTACGTTCATCATTTGGCATTATTGGGTTTGGAATTATCAATCTGACTGGTGTAAGAGTCAAGCCTGCTTGAAAACAATGCCACATAGGAGAGTGATGTACAACTTGAAAAAATATTTGGATAGGAGGGTGATGTGCATGAGTGGTGAATGTGCATAATGATGGTGGTGATAGTCTTTGGACCAGAGCAAGTGTGGTAGTGTTCAACTCCACCAATGTTGAATGCATGTCACTGGGAGGTTATTGCATCAAAGAATCTTTCAAAGGTCAATATTTATAATTTTATACAAATAAACTATCCTCATAACATGCATAGATTCACTTATTGCATTCCTAAATATGAGAGCATGCGTTACATGCCAATAACAAAGTTGCAATAATAAAATAATGTATAAGGAGATACCTTTGCATGCTTCATGGAGAAGTGCTTTCCACATCATTAGAATTTGAATTCAATATGAAAAGAGTGTCTCTAGAGGAACTACCAAAAAATAGACAACTTTTGATCCATGAAGCCACCGAATAGGGGTGTCTCTAGTGGTGATTGGGTGTCGTGAATCCAACAGAACTAATTTTTTCTCCATCATAGCCTCAATTTTCAAGTTATGTCGAGTTTGATATTGCTTACCAATGTCATTTGGGGACACCAGACAAATTTCAACCGGATGTATAAAAACCAAAATGGGAAATGAAATTGAGTTTCGTTGCCTCCTACAAGTTTGTTTTGGTAAGGGCTATATGGATGTGATTCCCACACACTCATTGGACACATTTTTCAAAATATTATCCTATTGTACATAAATTAGACTACACGTCACTTAGCAAAACCCTAGTTTAGAAAACCAACAAAATATATAACTTTTGGTCCATGAAGCCACCTGACAGGGGTGTCCCAAGTGGTACTTGAATGTTAGGAATCCAACTAAACTGACATTGTTTCCATCAGAGCCATGGTTTTTGAGTTATAGAAAGTTTATTCTCACTCATCAACACCATTAAGGGACACCAGACAAATTTCAATCGGGGGCATAAAATCCAAACCGATGAATGGAATATAGTTTTGTTTCCTCCTGCAACTATGTTTGGGAAAGGGAGAGATCATTGTGAATACCATGCACTCACTTGATGCATTTTTAAAATCTAAGGCTGTCATGTAGAAATTACACTACATGTCACTAAGGAAATCCCTAGTTTAAAAACTATCAAAATAAACAACTTCCAATTCATGAAACCACCAAGCAGGGGCGTCCCTAGAATTACTCATATGTCACAAACCCAAATTAACTAATGTTTGGTCCATTTGAGCCTTGGTTTTTTAGTTATGGTGAGTTTCAACTTGCTTCTGATGGCCACTAAGGGATACTAGCCGAATTCCAAGTAACAGAATTGAGTTTTGTTACTTCATGTCGGTACTTGGATAACATGACTCCAACGAAGCTTTGTGAATGTTATACCAATGACATGATTGTTATGTTAAAAAATACATCTATAATCATATTCTTTTAGTCATGTTTATGAGGGTATATTATCAAGCATGTTATATTAAATTTATTCTTAGATTACAATGTAAACAATTCATGAACTTGATTGAGAGATGAAAACCATGGTTAAATTGCTATTGAAGATATAGATTGAGTAACATGTTATATATATAGATTTAATGATATAATAAATTTAGACAAAAATATGGTTTGAATTGAATAATATATGTGATATCATATTTTTCTTCACTTTATATATAATCACGGGGATGTCTATTTTTCCTTTCCTCTATGTTTTCTTCTATTGTGATATGAAGATTTATGGTGTACATGTGTGTATGCATGGTTGTGGATACACTTGATATTTGTGGTTACTATCTGTTGATGCGATGATGTTTATATTCATGGTTGGAAAACTCATGAAAATGCATAAATTATCACACTAATATTTGCAATAGAACACAGAATATGCATTATGTAATGAAATTGATACTAATGCTTTAAATTGATTATTTCTTAGTATTTGCATAAAAATGGTGAAGATGACTACGTAGATGATGATCCTAATTATGTTGTTATCGATGTACCAAAGAAATATATTGATGATAATGAAACAAATGGATCAAATGAAAATGATGATAGATATGATGTTGGGATAGATGATGAGGATGATGAGGAGGAGGAGGATGAGGATGAGGATGATGATGGTAGCCATTGATGCTACTATTGAGATTGTAGATGTTTCTTTCTTCAAGCTACTAGGCACATTGTTATTTTTGTGATTATCCAAGTTAATATTACATTTTGGGTCATTTTGATTTGTATGGTGGATTCATGTTGACATATCAACTTTGATTATTGTTGATCATTTTGACTTTTCTAGATATGGCTATCAAAAATAATATTTCTTGTGATATTCGTATTTTCATCGTATTAAGGTTAAAAGAACAAGTGAACAATATATATATATACACTGTTCACTTGTTCTTTTAACCTTAATACGATGATATATATGATAGGTTAATGATGCGATGATGTTTTATAATTTCATTTCTTTTGATGAAAGATAATGTTGATGTTATCGCTATTATATATATATATATTAGAAGTTGTTGATGATCTTTTCATGGAAAATTAATATATATGATGATATTACTGCTTTGAATAAATGTTGTATGTTTCTTTTAAATTTCTTTATAAATGCTATGCAATTAATTTCAATAATTGTATCTACAATCAATTTGAATGTTTCATTATGTTATTTCAGAAATATGAAGTAAATGATATATGAGAAGTATTGAAATTAATGAATACTTATAATAATTTGATATAATAAATATATTCACACACGATTGGATATGGTTGTAGGTGTTAAATATCAAGTGTAATGTGGTGCTAATAAGGAAGCAAAAGCATGAGCTAAAATGGAATCCCACTATGTTCTAGATCTAGAAGCAACATTGGATGCAAAACTTGGCGCTAAGTTGGAAGTCAATTTTGATGCTATTTTGGATGCCAAAGTAGAAGTAAAACTAGAAGCTAAACTCGTGGCCAACAAAGGAGAAAAATTGGATGCTAAATGAGAATCTAAATTAGGAACTCATGAGGAATAAAAATAAGAAGAAATCCAGGGAGTTAAAGGAGAAGAAAAATGGGTGTTATAGTTGATTTTACCACACATGGTTAATCACATAATTTTGGCCTTCCTTGTCCCTCTACAGACTCTTTAGACCCCATGGAATTATATTATACTTTGATGTTCCAAGATCATCCCTAAACAACACATGTTTATTGTTGTACGTGACTTTTAAACCCATAATCGCGTGTACACGTGACTTTTGACCTCAAACCCATGTACATAGGGATGTGTGCATAAGTCCAAGTATTTTTGGAGTTTTCCTCATATGAGTCCGAAGATCCTGACTCTTGGCCTTCCAAAATCCTTGAGAATGCTCATATTCGACCCTCCATTACCCTTTTGGAGTGCTATATAAGGAACCCCTTGGATACATTGAAGAGGAGGAATTGAAGAGCAAAGAAACGGTAGTCCATTGTTGCCTCAATTTTCTTATACTTGATTCTACATCCCTTTGTCCCTTTGGAGCACTTTGTGTTCTTCCCAAGCTTGCCTTTGCTTTGTGAACTTGCTATCGAGAGATGGAGGATTGAGGTGGTAGAGGCCCAGGTGGAGGACTCGGTTTATGCGGTTCGTAGACGTGCCGACAGAGGTTGTCACTATTGTAATCTATGATTTTATTAATAGAAATATCTTTTCCTATTCAATTATGTGCATTTGAATATGAATATAGAATCCATGGATGTATTTAATTTCTTATACATTGTTGAATATATATATGCTAGAGTAGGTCTAACACATTATTATAGAGCATGCTTGTCTTGTTTGTTGTTGTTGAGAGCAAAATGCTAATGCAAGGGTGAATTGGAAAATCTCAACGAGGATCTACTTCAATCGTCTGGAACAAGGTACGATTCGGCATCCCTTAGTGTTATATGTTTGGTTTCTCTTGCATATTGGGAAAGATTGATTTCTGGTGTCAAGCTATATGTTGTGGTACCCCAAAGCCATAGGAATTTTCTCTCCATAACAATGGGGCACTATTGTGGGAGTAAAAATGGACGATCAATTGGGATCTAAAGTAGTATAAAAACATGGTGTTAATGTGGGTGTAAAAAGAGATGTGAAACTAGGCACTAAAAATTATGCAACACTTGGCACAAATGATGAAGCCAAACATGGTGTTGATATGGTAGAAAAATAAGATGTTATTTTGGATACAAAACATGGTGCTATATAGGAAACAAAATATGGTGTGTCAATAGAAGAAACATTTGGCATCATTTTGGTATCAAAACACGATACAAAAAATGAAGCAAAAATTGGTGCAAATTTGGAAGCAAAAATTGGCACATATTTCAAAGTAAAGCATGGTGCAAAATGGGATGCTAAAGTGGTAGCACAAATGGATGCAATATTGGATGCTAATTTGGATGCAAATATGATTCTAATGGGGATGTCATTTAGGAAGAAAAATAGGACACTCTCTAAGAAGAAAAATTGGATGTTATTTAGGAAGAAAACCTTGACATTGTTTAAGAAGAAAAGTTGGACGTTATTCTAGAAGCAAAAAGGTAGAACCTATTTTGGACATCATAGAGGATGCTATCTAGGATGCAAAAAAAGACTTTTTTTGAGACGATTTAATTTTTTTCCATGATTTTTCCCATTTAGCGCCTACTTAGACCACCAAATGTAAAAAACAATTATACTAAAAAGGGACGCTAAATGGGATGCTAATTCCAGAACTTGTTGTAGTGATTCAGAGGAATATGAGGGCCTCTTCCACGCACATATGTAGTTAAAGGAAACTCCCCTACATTTTATTTTTGACAGTGGAATCCAAAATAACCTAAATTTGACAGATTTCATCAAACTATTGTAGTCACCAACAACACCGCACTAGAAAACCTACATCATTGGGTGGCTTAGCTAGGGATGGGACATCCACATCATTCAACAAGGTGTCATTCTTTTTGGAATCAAGCCCTTCAAATATGAGGTAATATGTAATGTTTTCTCTCTAGAAGTGTGATGTTCTCTTAATACAACCATATATGTGGAAGAACCATGTTGTGTATGCATCCATACCTCGTAGTGTCATTATTGCTTAGGTAAAACAACTATATATGATACAAGAGTAATTATCAGTATTAAAGTGTATTTCATAGCAACTAAGGATTGTAGGAATGTAATATCTCAAAATGGGGAATTTTTCCTCTTCATGATTCACTCTGAAGGATATTAAAATATCATAGCAACATCCAATTCTTCCACGCAAGGTCTCTCTACATAGTGGAAGTAGGTGGACAATATCATGGAAGAACACATAGACATGTTCACCACACCTATCTAGGGGCCATTACATTTATAGGTCAAGTACTCAATTATATTTATACCCAAGGTTCCTCTACCTAATGTACTAGTATACAAGAATTCCCTCATGGAAAATTAAGAAATCAAGCGACAGATTCAAGAGTTAATACAAAAATGGAACATTCAGATAGTCTCCTAACCTTTCAGGATCCAAATTGTGTTGGTGCAAAAGAAACATGGCACTTGGAAACACTGTTTGATTATATATCCCTAAACAAAATCACAGTCTGGAATTAGTATCCCATTCCCGAGATAGATGAACTTCTCAACTAACTCAAGGGTTCCAATTATTTTAGTAAGATTGATATAAAGTTTGGATATCATCAAGTACCAATTGAACCGACCAATGTTTCTAATACTACCTTCAATTATTGGAAAGGCCTTTTTGAGTGGTTAGTCATGCCTTTCGGATTGACTAATTCTCCAACAAATTTTATTGGGATGATGGACGATATTATTCAACCATTCACCTATTATTTTGTGGTTGTATATATAGATGGCTTCCTCATCTATATAAGAATATGGTAAGAAAATTTTCAACATATTTAATAGGTCCTTATCACCTTATGACAAAATAAGTTATATACCAATATATATAAGTACTCATTTGGCATGGAGAGAATTTATTATATGGAATACATCATGGATAACAATGGTGTGCATGTGGATACAACCAAGATCCAAGAAATTTGTGACAAGCGAACAGTGACAACTCTCATAGAGCTTCGCAACTTCCTATTCCTTTCCAAATTCTATCGTAGCTTTGTGTTGGGATTCTCTCATATTTCTTGGTCCCTTAGCCAAGTGACCAAGTGTGGATCCAAATCCAAGTTTTTTTAGTCCAAGTCACAGCAATGAGAATTTGAGGAGTTCATGAATCAATGCTTATCTTCAACACCCATCCTTATGTTACTAGATTTGAAATATCCCTTTGAAATCGATACCAATACTTTGGAATGTGATATTAGCATAATACTCACTCAGCATGGCCATATCATTGCATATCACAATGAGACACTCTATGAGATGGCCCACAAATACCCGCATATGAAAAGGAAATGTATTTAATTGTTTGAGCTTGATGCCAATGGAAGCATTATATTCTCAGCAAAGAGACAATCATCCACATTTATCAAAAGGCCCCACAGTTCAAGAAAACACAAGGAAATTTATATAATGATCTCCACCAAAATTGTTCCACACACTTGTAGAAATTCCACCTAAGCATCATGTATAAAAATGGAAACGCCAATTGAGTCATTGATTGTCTTAGTTGACATTCATTGTTAGCCGTAACCATACTTCTCAACTCTTGTGGCCATGATACCAATGGGTGGTCTCAAATATATGAGAACGATCTTGATTACACTTCCACCTATGAAGCATTATGTGTAGGCACACTAGTGGCATAATTTCATCTCTAGTAAGCAATGTCATGCCACCTAGGCCATCTCTCTATTCCTTAAAATGAGCATGAGAAACTTATTTGGGAATTGCATTACAGTTGTATGGTAGGTCACTTTAGCATATAAAATTCAGTAGTGGTATTCTATAAGTATCTTTATTGTTTGAATATATGACAAGACATCGATAGGTATAATAGATTATTCATTGCCTGTGTCATTGCAAAACATGCCATTAATAAAAAAGGTTTGTATAGCCCTTTTCCTACTCCCAATGGGCCTTAGGACTCCATCTCCATTTATTACATGTCAATACTACCTTCAAATAAGAATGGAAATTATTATGTGTTTATAATCATGGACTACTTATCTAAGATGGCCATTCTAATAGCCTGCAAGAAGATAATCACCACTGAAGGAACTACTAATCTCTTTTTCCAACATGTTTGGTTTCATTTCACGATACCATAGACTATAATTTTAAATAGAGAAAAAAAATTCTTGGGAACATTTTTGCTTATCCTATGGTCACTAATGGAGACCAAACTCACCCAATAGACTGCCTTCCACTTCCAAACCAATGGAAAAACAAAGGTGGTCAATACGATGATTGTGCATATTCTAGGTTCGTACAATTTTAATCATCCTCAAACATGGGATCATAGTCTTCCATATATTCAACATAGCTACAACATAGCCCTTCATAGCTCTGCTTGACATTTAAACTATGTGAGGTATGCTTGGGGTTCCAACCATTGGACTCAATTGATGTATCTCTACCCATTTCCTTAACATAAGAGGAATATACCCATGATCACACCAAGGAAGACAAGGCCACTCAATTTTTTGAATGGATTCAACACATATGCTAATTATTCCATGACATTTTGGAGAAATCTAATGCCAAGTACCAGAAGCGACATGACCAACATCGAGTTCCACATAAATTTTAGGTGGGTGATAATGTTTGGCTTAATTTTCATAAAGAGCATCTCATAGGACCCCATTACAAGGTATATTGTTACATTTCCTTTGAATTAATCATTCCTCCCTTTCTTGGCATGCACCCCGTGTTTAATGTGGATCTCCTTCACCCATATTTTCCACCATTATTGAACACCTCAAAGGTGGAAGAACAATCGGAACCATCATAAATCAACCCTAAATATTTGGATAAATATATAGTTGATCAGATCATGGACACATAGGTGAAAGTGAACTTACCAAAAGTGCCTTCATCTCTATTGGGTTGTCAAAGTTGGGAAGTTTCTCCACCAAGCCAACTGGCTCACTAGGAATCAAATTCGACAGAAGTTTCCCATATAATGCAAAACTTAATGCAATAGATATTATTGTTTAATGATGGGGGAGGATTGATACAAATGGATATTGGTGGACACCCTCCTATTCCACTAGCTCAAAATAGGTTTTCTAGTTTGGCAGCTTTTTTTCGTATTTTCATGTCCAAAATTTATGCGACTATTTTGAGGCCCTGAATGACATTTTTTTGCGACACCATATCATACACATAGTCATAGGAACGTCTATACTATCTAAATGTGTACTTTTAAACTAGACCATTCCAATGGTATAACAAGTTCCATAAACAAAGATCGTATGAAAAAAAAATCCCCTAAGAAGTTGACACATCAACTAACCACCTCGGGGCCTCCAAACCTTTCTACAACTCATCTCCTAGGGTTAGGTTTTTGGATGTTTGTGCTTTTTCTTCATTATTATGATACAATTTCCCTTTGGAATCCTTTTGTTATCAACTTTTCACGAATGATCCTAGCCACCACATCTCCTCTCATAGATATAACTACCACTATTCTAGCTTCTTTTATTAATTCACAATCTATTGTATTTCATTGATTTAATAGAATCCAAGTTTATTGTATCACTGTGTTCCTCATAATATATCTACATATGTGGTTCCATATATTCTTTTTCATTTCATTCTCACATAAATATGGATAATCTATTGGTAGGTCCCCTTTTGAAACTTGTTTTGGATATCTTCCACCTTCACCTCTAGGCATTTTATATGGACAACATGGGGGATTGATGCAATACACGATAGGTGAATCATTTAAAGATGAAAATTCATTGATAATATCAAGCAAATCCATTTGAAAGTATAAGAGACATTTATGAACTCATAAGATAATTACAAGGCCAAACATGACCGATAGAGGGTTGATGAATCATTTAAAGTGGAAGAGAGAGTCTGGTTACTTCTAAACATGGAAGGACTACAAGTTCACAGCAAGAACATAAAGGCTCTATGGTATGTACCTTTCATGGTATTGGAGAGGGTGGGAGATAACACTTACATACTCATTTTACGACCATACATGCACATTTACTTAGCAATGAATGTGGAAAGTTTGAAACACTCTCAACCTTCCATGTTAGATCACAGTGAGGATTAGGTCCTACCTACCATAGAGATCTTATCCCCTAATTCTCAAGTAGATTTGGTAGAATACATAGTTTTGTAGAAGAATTCCATAACGATAAGACGATGGAAACATCACCTTTAACAAATTAGGTTGAAAGGAAATATTACAAGCAAGGATAAATGGTACACTAGGGACAAAGTAGAGGACAAATTTACTCATCTCATTTAGTAAAATATTTTTGGGACCAAACTCCTCCCAAAATTGGGAGGTATGATCCAAATTGGATCAAGATATAAATTTTCATCTATTCTAGCTCTTTTTGGGTGGAACAATCAGATGAATTGGCTTAAAGGGCCCATTTTATGGATAGGTATTACTTTTCATATTTAACATATATAAACTTCCAAAGCACTTTTTAGGGATTAAATCATGTTTTGGGGGGTCAAAATTTTGTGAGAATAGATCAAAACTTGCCGATGCTATTATACACTATGCGATATTTTCAAGTGTGCAAGAATTGCCTAAATTAGAGTATGTATAAGGAAGGTATACCTACTGCAAGTTGACATATCTAATTAACCACCATTGTACTGAGTGGATTCCACATCATCTCTCATTACCCAAACATGTGGAGGTAGTTACGTGTGAAATTTCAAGAACATTCTAGAGTGTCTAAAACTTTAGCCCTAATTGAGAGTTAAGGCATGTACAATCCCTAAAACTAACCCTAGATGACTATGATGATATGTTAAATTTTGAGGCATTAGGAGGAAAAGGTGATTTATTTCTGATGATGTTATTGTATTGTTGCATAGCTAAGAAATTGTAAGAGAGTGGATATTAGAGAATAATAGAGGAAGTAGGATATCCTGTAGTATCCCTATAACCTATAATATCATAGGTAACCCCATAGTGAGTACCACTTTCTTTGTATTTACATTGCATTTTGGAGAAGAAAAGACCAAGGTAGTCCTCACTTATAGCTGATTTTTCCCCCATAATGGGTTTTCTCAAGTTATATCTTGTGTTATTTGTGTGGATGTGTTATTTTACTCTAGTTGTTTTCTTTTCAATTCTAACATTCCACGGAATTAATCTAATGCAATGAATTTAAAAGTTGTAAGATATGTTGTGGCAAACTATTTGAGTGGAATATCCATGACAATTTTCACTTCAATAATGCCTCCTAACATCTATATGTTTTTACTACATTAGAAATACCCCTTGACTTCTATTAACTAGGGAATTTATTACATCCATTTTTTATATTGTTAAATCCCCTAATATGAACTTACATGATATAATATTTCCTACTTAATGAATACCATGTGAATAGGTCCCACCTCTTTTTTAATTCTCTTTTTTGTTATTTTTTGAAGTTGACAAATTAATATTTGAATCACATTTTATACATACTTGTGTTCCCTACAAAAATTTTCAAGTACCTGCATAAATTGAAAATCCAAAAATATCATTTTGAAGAATAAAGATCCATGGAAATCCCACATACTTTTTATAATTTTTTTGTTGTGTATATTTAGCCTATTTTCTTTTTCTACAACTGCCTTTGAAATTGTGTAAAAAATCAGTATAAGTTTTTTAAAATTTTAAATAAAATAAAAATACCAAATCAGAAGTGTAAAAATAATATGCCATAACATATAGGGTTCAGTAAGGATTCCACTAGACTTAACTACTCCACTTAGTATCAATGATACAACAGGTTTCACTTGCTAGAAGTTGCAGCTATAAAAACTCTTATAGAAAAAGGGTTGGAATTCATGATTTTAATCCCTTGATTGAACAATATAGCTCAATCAACACATTTTAAAATATTGATTAAGGGTTTGATGAATATTTTCAATACCTCAATCAAGGGATCTTTGGGTTGAGAAAGAATCTCAATTGAACTTCATAGCTCAATCAAGTTCCATAGTGTTTTATCTTTTTATATAAAAATAAGGAGGTCAACGAAGATCATGAAAAATATCTTGTTTGTTAGTTTGTGGGTCTACTAAGTCGTTTATTGGTGATTTGATTGCGCAACATATTTTTGTGGGTCAACTAAGCCAATTATTGAAATCAATACGGCATGTTAATATATCATCACAATTACATAAGATTGGGTTCATAAATAGTTGTAGTTGGTGTAGACATGTTGTAAGAAAAAACACTCTTTAATTTTTAGTATTATTATATAAATTCTTTGAACTGGGTATCCCAATTTTGGAAATCACGTATGTTCTTTCGGGATCAATAATCATTCCATATTTAGAAACAATGAATCCCAAGAGCTTACCTTGTGTGACCACAAAAATGGACTTATTCGGGTTCAGCGAGATACCATACTTCATGCATCTTTCAAAAACCTATGTAAGAGAAAACAGATGATCATGCCTCTTTTTAGAATAAATTGTTATATCATCAAGATAGACTACTACAAAATTGTGCATTAATCCTTTAAAATCTATATCCATAGCTCTTTGGAAAGTAGCACTTGCATTAATCAATCCAAAAGGAATTCTTTTGTAAGTGAAATTTCCCCAAGGTGTTCTGAAATAAATTTTGAGTTGATATGAAGGGGTAACCAATACCTGATTGTAACCCGAGAAACCATCTAATAGGGAAAACATTTCCCCACCTGCAACTTTCTGCAATATCTGCTCCATCGAAGGAACAGGGTAATTATCCTTTTTTAGATGCTCTATTCAGATTCCGAAAGTCCACACATAATCTTATTTCCCCATTCATTTTACAGACAAGGAATAAGTTTGAAATCCACTATGTATGTCTCACTAGAGGTATAATTCTAGCTTCCAACAGTTTCTCAAGCTCTTTATTCATAGATGGTTCAAGACTAGGGTGCATCTTCCTCAATTTTTGTTGATAGGGTTGTACAGTAGGCTTCATGGAAATGTTGTGCTACATAACTTTGGTGTTAAAGGTATTAGGGTCATCATATGTCCAAGAAAACACATCCTTAAACTCTTTGTAGAGTTTAATCAAAGATTTTTCTTCTTCAAGTGAACAACTAATCCCTATATTAATCATTTGAGGATTTTTCTCATCAGGGATGATTTTAGGGGCGAATTATAGCTCATAGGCGAATTTTAAGGGGTGCACAAAAAAAGGTGGGCGAATTTTTAATATTAAAATGGTTTTTTTTAATTTAATAAATTAGCCATTTTTTATTTTATATATAATTTTCCCCAATTAAATAGCCTGTGCAGTTAAACTATGGAAATTCATACAATGGAATTTAGCCCATCCGTCGATGGGGAAAATCGTGACGTTCACCTGGATTTCTTCTATAATGGAGGTTAAATCGCCAGAAATTTCCACTTTTGGAGGAGAAATGGAGATGGTTCACCTAGATTTTATGCATGATAGGTTAAAAATTTGGTATTTCACCTCTATTCATGGATCTTTGGGAAAACTTCTCTCAATTCGTCCTTGATTTGCAGGCTCATGAATGCAGGACAACGTTCGATTTCAAGTGGTGTCCAGGCCATGGACGCAGGACAACGTTTGATTTCAGGTGGTGTTTTCCTTGGTTGGCCAAAGATGCATGACAGATAGGGTTTCGACGCTAGACATGGTTTGATTCCATGTGGTGGTGGTCATGGTCATGGCAGTCTTCATTCTCCATGGATGCAGGACAGGGTTTGATATGATGTGATTTCATGGGTTTTATTTCCAGGACCTTCGTTGGCCATGAAAGATGGGCATAGTCAGATTTTGTGTTTGCCGTGTTTTTTTGTGTTTCTTAAAGCCACTGCAATTCTCTTTGGTGTTTTTGTTTCTTGCTAGCTTCTGTTTTTTTTTAGCATGGCCATGCTAATTTCTCTTTTTGTATATTTTTTATCTTGTTCACTTACGTATCATGATTTCTTTCATGAATTTTCAAGATCTGGGTTTAATGGGTCTATGTTTTTCATTGTGTTTCTTTTTTTTTCTATGGGTTTAATGGTGAGAAAATTAGGCAGATCGAAATAGCCCAACTGATCAGATTCACAGGTGCAGTGTGCGGAGGCTGCCCAACTATTAAGTTATGCATAAATCTTCCCGTCCCATTAGCGGTATGCTACTCAGGTACATAGGCTCACATGAGGTCAAAGTTAAAGCAAGGTT
Source organism: Pseudotsuga menziesii (assembly GCA_001517045.1). Lineage (NCBI taxonomy): Eukaryota > Viridiplantae > Streptophyta > Pinopsida > Pinales > Pinaceae > Pseudotsuga > Pseudotsuga menziesii. The sequence goes on along the minus strand of LPNX010709509.1, from coordinate 191,521 downwards.
GGGGTATTAGTGAAATACTAAGCTCTCCATAGAGATTGACACTATAGCACCCTACTACTGAGCTCTCCTTTTCGAGAAATCTTGTGATTTCTGTCTTCTCAATCATGAATATCTCCATTCATATGGTTCCAGTGGAAGAGCTTCCAAAGAGGCGAAGATCAAGGACACTGTATGTTTGGGTTTAATATATATCATTTTCTGAATAAATTATGATGTGATTATATATATATATATATATATATATATAAATTTAGAGTAAAAAGAGTGAACCTATGTGATTATTTTCATTTCAAACATTTTTAATCTCCTTTCCCCTTACCAATTTAGTGTTTACCATTTATATCTCTGTTTAACATATTTATAATTTATTACTGTTTAAGTGTGGCTCTAACAACCCATCTTATACAAATATTACAGGTTTAGGGGGTAGCAGAGGGGTTTAATGGTGAGGAAATTAAAGCTGGTCAAAACAACCCAGGTGATTAGATTCGCATGTGCAGTGGGCATAGGCGAATATCAATGAGACGAGATGTTTGGGTTTAACATATCTCATTTTATGTATAACTTATATCGTGTTTTTGTTTTAAAATTTAGAGTTCATTTCAAACACTGTTAATCTCCTTTCATTTACAGGTTTAGGGGGCAGGGGAGGGCGAAGGACAAGGTATCCATGGTTTAATTTAACTCATTTATGCTACATAATTTTATCATGCCTTTAATTTTTAAATTTAAAGGCAATGCAGGTGAATAAAAGTGGAGGAGGAGTGTTGTTGTGTGAAAAGGGCAGAAGGTGTGTCCTCTTTTTGTTCAAAACTCTTGTAGTCCTTGCATTTCAAATACAATTGTTATCCTCCATCCTGATTTATTTAGGGTTTAATATTTTTGGTCTTCGCATAGGATGTATTTGCTTCTGAATACAGTTTTTGGTCTTTGTTTAATATTTATTTAGTCATTTATAGTTCATGTTTAAGATTTATCATGATATTTGTAGCGTCTTCTTAAGATTTCTCATAAGATTCTACTATCTGAAGTTAATATTTCTCATGGAATTTTTGGTTTCTACTAAATATTTCTCATTATATTTTATGAATTTGTGTTTGCTAGACTTAGTGGGTGGAGAAATTATGGCTGGCCCATACAATCAAGCTGACACATTTTCCACAATTGCACTAGGTGCATGCAGAGGAGAAGGTGTGTATGGTTTAGTGCTACATAATTATACAATATGTTTAAAAAAAAAAGACAGGATAATTATATAATATGGTTTAGTGCAAGCATCCTTATTTAAAGTACAATTGTTCTCCTTCCTCCTTTCATATTTTGAGTTTATGATTTTTTGTCTTTGCGTAAAATATACTTATCTCTGCCAAAGGTTTTTGGTCTCTGTTATATATATATATATATATATTCCTAGAAAACAAGCATATATTTGATCTTCCAGGAAGAAATTAAAATAATAGTCTTTCCAACACTCCAAACAGACTTTGCAGCTTCTGTTGCATCCTCCAATTTTACCAAAACTGCTAAACCAACACTAACTGAAATTTCCTATTTATTAAATAATCTTCCAGAATTACCAAGCATAGATTGCTGGCCTAAATACAGACAATATTCAAAACATAAAAAAACAATTCTAACTTCTTCTAGGAAGTTTCAAATTCTAACATGAAAACTATTCTTTCATATAATAAATCCCTTCACCAGATCTGCAAACTAGTAAAAAAGGGAAAGCATTTTGTCTGAGATTAAGGCTCCATTCATTTCTTCAACGACAGTTAGCATTCCTACTTGAAAGGTCAGAGTTATTTTGAGAGCTCATATTCTTTATTGTTTATAAACGTGCTGAAAGGAGACATACAAATTTAGATATGACCTCTTTAATTGAATCCATGATCAAGAATCAGGAGCAGTAATAAGTTTTCTAGATTGTAATATTCTTTTGCCTATTCTGCAATGATATTGGATTCCCCAAAATTTGAAGGGCATTAAGACATTTCTCAAATACAATTTTTAGCATCAATGAGTTGAGCATAAATTTCAGCTCTAATGTTTGTACCCTCCAATATTTGATACAAAATATGCGGCAATTTCACTTAGTAGAACCATCCTCCCACCCCGCAGACACCAGGAGTCCATTGACAGGCTCCATTGAAGTAACTTTCTGCCTTTGATTTGTCAATATTAGGATTTTTTATAATTCCTAGATTATCATTTAGGACTCCATATATATAATTTGATGGTATATTTGAATTGTATGGATTTCCTTGCTTTGAAATGTCATCATTTCTCACCAACCATAGGGCCCATGCAATTGTTCAAGTCAAGGATTTATGTTTTTCTTACTACTTTAAAGTTTATCCCTATACCATTGCTCGAGTCTTGAAACAATCAAATACAATCTCCCTTTCCCATTTTCCTTTCCTAGTAGTTAGTTCAAAGTTAGATTCATCATCTTTATTGCATAGAATACACCAACCAAGCCCCTGCCATGTTCTAATTTTTCAAATGTCCTAGGTTAGAATCTTGTTTGATAATGCCAACATCCTAGTTTTTAGAGGGGATTTGGAGCTTCTGTAAATATTTCCACCATCTCTTTCTCCCTCTTCATTCTCTCTGTTTTTGACATCATAACCTAGTTTTTCTATATAATTTTTTGTAGCCTTGTTTTTTGACCAAATAATTTCATCCTCCTTCTCACTTAGTCTAATAGCACCAAGTTTAAGGCTTGAAATAAGTTGATTCCTTTCCTTTGCCTCTTCACCTTATAGATCTAACTGTATGGTTTTTTTCCATCCTTGGTTTCATATGGAGTTAGACAAAAGGTTTCCTGCATCCACTATGCTCCTATTCTCCAGGTGTAGTTGTTAAAGATAACGATAGCCTATAATTTCCTTTACAACCCATCCATGGGTCCTCCCTAGTTCTCACTCTATCTCCTTTCCCACTCTTCTAGGTCAACCATTTTCCTTTTTCCCAATCTTCTAAGCCAACCATTCTTTGAGGAATAGAGAAGATTTCACTAATGTGTTTATGATAATTAAGGCCCCTCCAAAATCCGTTCCTTCATTTCTAATCAAATTCTCCATTGACCCAAGAGTTATATACTTTTCTTTCATCACTTCTCCCCATAAGCCTTCATTCCTTCTCATTCTCCATAGAATTTTTGCTATCTAAAGCTTGTTCAAATAGTTGGATATTCTTTAACCCCTCCCCTCTTGGTTTTGCCAATTTTTCCAACTTAAACAATGGTATTCCTTCCCTTTCTTTTTTTCCTGTCCATAGGAGGATAAAGAAATCTTTTGTTATTTTTCCTAACATTCCTTTCATAGGAAGCTAAAGCACTTTTTTCTAGTTTTTCCTATCATTCCTTTTGATATGTAAATCTACATATGCCATTGACTTAATATCCCTTCCAAAACTAATTTGACCAAAGTTACCTTGCCTCCTTTAGATAACCAGTTTTAGCACCAATTAGTCACCATCTCTTTGATTTTTTTCATAGAACCAGTGCTAAATCCTTGAATTTGTGGTAAGTATGCTTGAGGTAAAACCATAGACTTTCAGTCTTCCACATCCTTAAAAATATTTTAATCTACCAAAAACCTATCTAAACTCTTCAATACCCATTCCTTCATTTCCCATAGTTCCTCCCTGTTGGAGTCAGGATAATAGGTTTCACCTCATAGATACCTAAATCTTCAAACATATGAGATAACTAATCTACCATTGCATCTTGTTTGGCGATTCCCCCACATACTTCTCCAATCACACCCTAGGATGACATTATAATTTGACCACTACATAAACTTTGGAATTTTCCTAAAACACCTCTCCATCTCCATATGCCTTGGATTTTAGTTCAATCTGTATAATTGTATATATAAATGATGAATTTATAAGTGCCATAGATTTATTCCATTTATTTAGGTTATGTCTTGATCTTCCTACTTAGTCTAGAGAACAAAAGGACCAATTTGCTAAATAGGATGATAGTATAGCGTTTTCTTTGGAGCCCCTTGTTGAGGCCTGGAAAATCGTAGGCGGCAACAGTAAGGGATTCTCCCCAATCAACATTCCCAACTAGCCCGTTGATTGTTTGGTATAGGGAATCCGTCCGGTTTGTGGTACGGCTACCGTAGGTCAAGTAACAAAACAAAGGCTTTACCGGTTGCAGCCCGGCCCACCGATTTTTTTGTGTTTTTTCTTTTAAGAAATGAAATGCAAGTGCCTAACTGAATGCAGGGTGATCAAGATGCAGGGAGCAGTCACAATGTGATGCACAGGTTCTTACCTCTCGTCTTGTTCTCGCAAGCAACCAAATCAGATACAATAAGAAATAAACTAACTATCTAATCTATCCCTAGGGAGCAGAATTATCATGTTGGGTGAATAATACAATCAGTACATGCACTGTGAAATGTTTCAGATAGCTGAGACTTTCTTCCAAAACACATGAATACTCTACAAAATATTTCAACAACCAGATAGCTGGTTATTTATGAACAAGCCAATATTACTCACCATGGAAAACCACATCACAAAATTAAACTTAAGAATATTCCAGCAAGAACATAGGTTCAGAAATCAGAACATTCTCACAGTTAAAGAGTCATAGCTGAAAACGAAATAGTTCCTCTTCACATAGCTCAATTAAATACGTGTGATGTATTCCATATTGCACCTCTTCCAACAGGAAAAATTTGCAGTCTCTCATGTAAAACGAAGTAGTTCCTCTTACAATAGATGGTTTACAAAATTTTCCAGGGGAAAAATCCCTTTTTCATTCCTACTTTCAGATATTTAAACTACAATTTGCGACCCTTGGTCTGCCTCCTCTGTCTCCTTCTCAGCTTCCCAACGCTTCAAATTCTTCTACAAACTATTAGTAACTGACAAGTCTTCAATTTCCATCTCTTCGTTGCCATTCACGCTGTCTTTTCTTTCGCTTGTTCTTCTAGCGTCGGTTTGATCCATGCCGAAACGCTCAGCTATGCCTTCACGCCATCGTAATTCCACCAATCCCTTAGATCCCCCTACGCAAAAACAGAAAAGCATCATTTATGTATTTACGTTACATAACAAAATAGCAAGATCTACTCATGAAACAACCATCTCGCAAGGAAATTACCAAGCGTCGACACCACTACCTCGACCATGGCGGGAAACTTACTGGCGGTTCAACAAGACTCACGTCGGAAAGGGAAATCACTCTGCAGGCAGGGAACCATTAATCAGAAGCCAGAAGGGTAGGACATCGGAGGTTAAACGGGTCTCCCTAGCCACAACGGTCGATGAGACTAGGGTTGAAGACATAAGCTAACCGAGGGTGGGGAAAGACCAAATCAGACGTCGAAAGATACTCGCATCGGAAGCTCACTATCTCTCCCCATCCACAATGGCGGGAGGGTATAAACTACGGTCCAGCGATTTAAGACCAAACGAATCGGGCGTCGGGGGGATCCAGACTTCGGAATAATAAACAATATTGGAGCCGCAATGGCGGAGGGGCTGGAATTTTGCAGCTTCCGATCTAACAACAAAAAGGGGCCCGATCACAGGAAAATCAACGATTAAAATAGCGCTAAGGGTCAACTGCAGCCAAAGTCGTTTTTTCTTTGCGAAGGCTGCCCTGAAGAACAGGATTTTATTTCTTCGACTGGTGAACCCGACATCCACGGATTGGACCAAAATTGAACATGGCACACATAAATCTGCGGGCATCCAACTTCAAAGTAAAACAAAAAGAAGACACGCTCAAGAGGCCCAAGAGTTCAATGATCAAACTGTGTGAAATAATGAGGAGGGGACCAGAAATTAAACATTAATTTGGGGGAGAATGGTTGCAGTAGCAACACCCCTACACACGATCTTTTGGATCATTATTACACTTGGTTTGTAAATGGAAAACGATCTTTTGAGGGTTGGGTTCTTATGGGAACTTTCTACCCCTCTCACATTCAAGGGGAGAATTTTCATGGATTAACCCTCTCCAAGACACACCCTCTTTAAGGCCCCCCTTGATAGTCATTTGTTTCCCTTGACTTCCTTTTTGACTTCTTGTACCTAATGATAGGTAACACTTCCTACATATTGTAGAGGGTTGTTTGGGGTTCAAGGCTAAAGCTCCCTCTATCCCTGAGTCCTGTTTTTGAGAGTTTTCCATTTTGAGTCGTAATTTATAACAGATAGATTTTTTCCCTTCCTCTTTTTCATTCAATTTCCTCAACCTCTTCAAATGAACTGCTCAGTACAAATACAACTTTAGAATTATGTCTCCCATGTGATTTGTTTATCAAGGAAAGTCCTTTAGGAAAATATTCCAAATATTTAAGGTTTTTGAGGACATCAAATTTTTCTATGGAGTTTGAATCCTTAGCCATAAGAGAAATTGGGTGTGGAAGGTCCTAGAAAGATTTTATACTAAACTATGCAGCTTCATTAATGACTAAGAGTAGGGATTAGTATTATTTTTAAGCATACCTATTTTGGACGACCCACATGACGATTCCCTCATTAAACTTGCTTCTACACTTAACTAATTCGAGGTCATGTTCTTGCTATTGTCATTTTTTGTTCTTTTCTAGCGCTCATGCTACCCTCACTTTTACTTTTACAGTGATATATTATTCCCTTGAGGATTCTAAGATGCCTTCAATGTTATCCACATGAATGGCACCTCTCCGACCGAGTGCTGACATTCCTCATGTTGGCACACAAAAGGACATCTATGGATTGAGGGTTGCCCAAAACACTATAGATGGGATTATTATGAACTACATTCATCATCCATCCAGCTGGTTATTTTCACCCTTTAGCTATGTCAAGTCATGTACGCGACTCTCTATATATGCAACTCGCGTGTTATACGCGAGTATTGGTTGTTGCATCTCGTGTACAGATGTATACGCAAGTTACCCTTAGAGCAACTCGCGTGTCATACATGAGTTGCAAGTATCAGTACCCACGTACATGTCCCTTTGACATTAAAAATAAAAACACGTGATTACTTGAGATTAGTTAAGCACTTAACCTTAATATCCTTAACTATCTCAACCTCCTCAACCTTCGAAACTGCCTTATTTCACCAAGCATAAATATAGGCCTTGGGGAGGGTGTTAATCACATACACTTGGAGAGCAAAGTTATGCTAGTGGAGTTTATACAGAAGTCTTTGGAGCAGTGGAACTCAGAATCCTTTGGTTGCAGAGGAGTCCTTGTCTCAGGCATTGGGTTGTAATCTGAACTATTTCATTATTGTTAATAAAGAGAATCCTTCTTCCATATGTGTCTTGAATGTCTCTCATATATTGTGGTTTGATAAATGTTTATGTTTCAGCATTTTGTATATAATTTATCTAACCCATTTATATATATGTATCATCTTGTATTTGGAATATTGACTCTTGACAAGTGAAGGAGAGGCATCCCTGAAGGCTTTGGAGGAGAAGCAGAGCGGAAGAGGACAAGCTAGGATCAACTGTCATGTATTGGGTGAGTCTTTTCTATCCTCCTGTTTCCTTTACTGCACTCTAGAGTCGATTGCCTGCAAGTTTCTTGAGTATGTTGGTAACCCCAAACCTTTGTTTATAAGGTGTTTATTCTTGTACAACAGAACTGGCGACTCCTCTAGGGAGCCCAGACTGCTGTAGGTTGTTTCTGTCACCCCTTACCAGTCTTTGCTTTGAATTTTGTGTGTGGTCTTTTATCCTGGTTCATACTTAGTATAGTGTTTGAAAGTCTTGTGGATTTTTCTTATTTTTTGAGAAACATTTTGTACCTGTACATGGGTTGCTTTTCTTCACAGTCGTGTACAAAGGTTCCCATACCCGGGTTTCTCTCTTGGACAATCACGTATAGTACGCGAGTTGCCCTTATATACAGTCACGTACAATCCTGGAAATAGGGATTTTTTAGGATTGGGTTTGCTTGTCCCTCTCTTTGTGTAATTCCTATTTGTTAGTTGGATTTCTTTATGAATGTTGTGCTATTTGTCTGAAGACCTTTGGTGACCACACTTTGTGCTTTTTCAAAATCCCTTGGTTTTCTTCTTCTTGGATTATTTTCTATTTGCATGTTGAAGTAGCTTGGCCTGTTTGGGTTATCGGGTGAAGTGTCTCTATCCAGATCAGTGATCAGGGTCTTGGGCATTGTTTTTCCAGTCTGTCTCTTGATAGTGGTTGGTTGTCACTTACCTTTATGCGTTTACAGTGATTTTTTGTCATTGTGAATACCCAAGCTAGGGTTCCTAGTCTTCCTTTGTTAGTTTTTTCCTGGTTTTGTTAGCCTATTTTAGTTCAGTTTGTTGTTTTTATACAGTAGATTAGATCTAAGTTTACTCAAGTCTAATGCATTTTAGGTGCATGGTAGAGTTTGAGCAAGTTTAAAAGTGAAAAGAAAAACATTGTTAAGCTTTTGCATTTGTTTTTTCATTAGTAGTTTTCATTTCAGTTTTAAAAAATATTCTCAAAAACTACAAAAAACATAGGCTTAGTTTATTTTATCATTTGCATTAGTTCATCAATATATATTTATAAAAAAAGAAGTTTTATTTAATAGTGGTAATTTGCTTTGAAAAACATATACACCTTTACTTTTATTTATTTCTTATCAAGTCAAAAAACGACATAAGTACATCACTCCATTTCCTTCTGAGTAAGAAATAGCCCTTTAAAATGAACGCAATAATTAAAATTTATTAGTACTTTTTGTTTTTAGGGGCCTTTCACCTACTAGCTTAGGCTAGACTTGTGGGATAGGAAGTGTAAACTTCCCATAAGTTTTAAAATTCAGACGTAGTGGAATTTTCTTTAGGTAAATCCTTGACTTTATCGATTGTATCTGGGAAGATCCTCTCAAACAGGATTCAAGCACGAGGCCGCGTGGAGGCATTGGACAGAGGAGATAACCCTTCGAATACTTGTCAAAACATAAATTAGGACTTTTACGCATCTAGGGATTCTATCCTAGACATAGTTTCGGGCTCAGCTACCCTGCCCATGCGTACGAGTCAGGCTTACGACTATCCCCCCAGACTGTTGGTATAGTTAAGGTAGCCTTTAGTCTCTTGACATTTAGGGTTCATACCTAGGTAAACTGGAAGGCTATTTTTGGTTCACCTTGAACGGGCTTGGAAGGTAACCCTTGTTGTAAGTGTAGGAGGGAGGTTGGGTGATTCCTCTGCTTGTGCCTAAGAACCACTTCAAGGACGCCAAGTAATCGTTCATCATATTTCTTCAGGAAAGTACATCTTTTACCATTGTTTGATTGTTTGAGACTTTAGGATTTTTATAGTGTATGCTCTGTGGTTTTTCCTGTGTTTAGTTGGCCTTAGGGTGTGATTTGTCAAATTTTTAATTGTGGAGTACCAACCTATTAGAAGGTCAAGAAGGTTGAGAAACCTTCCTCCTCTCGTCACATTGGAGCCTCCACCTCACCCCAAAGGTGGAGATTGGACATAGACGGTTCATTTGAACCAGTAGGGATAAGTGAAGTTCTTGGTGAACTATAACTTATAGCTAACCGTTTTGATCTTGATACAGTTGAGATAGAAGAATTACAGACTGACAAGTTTGCAAGGAACTTTAACAACCCCTTGACTGATTTAAACGATCCTGTGATCATTCAGGTTAGACCTTTTGATTCACCTGTATTAGGTGTCCTTGTGGGTAGGATCATGTCTTCTACGAAAGAAAGACCTTTTGTGTTCACCTCAGCCGTTCCGGTTGAAGGGGTACTACCTCCCCTGCTGAGTGCCCCTAGATCTAGTTTACCTTCTACACCTTTGACTCCAGCAAGCCGGGTGGTTCAACCACCAGTTCACTCAAACCTAGCAGATACTTCCGGTGACATGGTTAGTGGGATCCCCAGTATACCTACAATTCCTTCTTCCTTTCCATATACTACCCAAATCGGTCCCGTAGGATCCTCGGCGTTTGTCCAAGGATTTTCTTGGAATGGGGGGCACATTCCCCCATCCAGTCCATACTTAGGTCCATCACCTTCCTATGTAGGAGTGCAGTTTGGGAACAATACCTCTTATGGGCGAAGTTTCCAAACTCCCATTTCGGTCCCGTTTACGAGCTCCCCCTTTTCGTGGTTCAGCGGAGGGATACCGCCTGCTATCTTCCAAACCCCTGTTTCTATGGGGATGGCCCAAACTTCTTACACTACACCTCCCACACACAATCCTGTGGCTTATGGATGGAATCCGTTTCAGAGTAATATTCCCACTTCACAACCGGTGGCAGGGGGCAACCCCACTTTTACCCATGGGAATTTGGGGGCAGGTCCCTCTAACCCCCAGGCTGGCACATTTAGTTCCCCAGTTCGACCAAAACTTCCATTCCTAGCAACTTTAAACTTGATAGATTTATCAATATTGATGAATGGCCCGGTGAGGCATGACCCTTTGTGGCCACCTGTTCCCACCAAATTGCCATCAGACATCCCTAAGTTCGAAGGCAAAGTTGGTGAAGATCCTGGGGCTCATGCCACCACATTTCATTTATGGTGTTCTTTGAATTCACTGAATGAAGATTCAGTTAGGTTGAGGCTGTTCCAGAGAACCTTAATAGGTACGGCAGAAAAATGGTATATCGAATTGCCTTCTGCTACTTTCAGTATTTTCTGGGACTTGGCTAGTGCATTTGTTAGCCACTTTTAGCTTCCGGTCTGATATGGTTTTGGAATGGACTTGTTATCTACCTTTAGGAAGAACAAGGCTACCCACATCTCAGATCACATCCAAGAGTGGAGAAGGCGAAAGAGCCTTATAAAAGCCACTATCCCTCCTGAGTTCCTTTTAGAGTGGTTCCTTAAATCCCTGTTGCCCTACATATCTAAGGACGTATCCACCTCGGGAGTGACAAATGAAGAAGAAGCCATTCTTAGGGCCCAGCAACTGGATTTGATTTATTCACAATCTAGGATCTTGTATGAGATCATCCCTGAGGCACAGAGGCCTACGCACGATGCAGAGAAGCCTAAGCCTGGACCCCATGCCGATGGTGTGGTTGGGTCTATTAATTCTCCCACCTTAGAGTCTTTGGCTAAGCAACTTCACCAGTTGTCTATCAAGCAATCTACGGGGGAGGTAGCAAAGGCTGCCCCCTATTAAATTTTCATATGCTTAACTAAGACATCAGTATATCATTTCATTTTTCATAATAAAAGCATATAAAACAGGATCACTGAAAGAAACAGTATCACAAGAACAACACAGATTTATCCTGGGAAAACCCTAAAGGGAAAAACCCAGCAAAAGCTTCCTCAATATGGATGCCCCAAAAAGGGAAAAAGGTAAAACCAACAAGGATATCAAAAACCTGATTCTCCTCCTTCTCCAGCAACTCCTCTCCTCCACAAGTGTGCTATTCCAAGTGAGTGTGTGTGTCTCAAGTGAGGAGCACTACACCTCTATTTATATTCATCCGTTCACTTAAAGTTTACTCAATTAACATGTCGGCTTAAGTTAACTCATGTAGGCTCGAGTTACACATGTAGGCTCAAGTAACCACACTGGGGTGCTGATGACCCACCTTTACAATTTGAGGGGACTACCTCATGACTCTTATTAGTTCTTTCGATTAGGAGCATCGGGGTACAATGAAATACAAATGGTTCTCCCGGTTGGACCATCAGGGACCACAAAAGATACATAAAGAATATTCTTTGAAGTTACAATATTTCAACACTCCCCCTTAACGAAAAGGGTATTCTACATCAACAACAACAAGAGCAGAGATGGGGGACATCATCAACATCAGCAGGGTAACACATATATAAATCATTGGAAGCTTTTCAACATCATGTAGTATTCATCTTCAATCTTCAATCTTCATCATCACCAACATCTTCAGTCTTTGATCAACAACATCTTCAGCATTTTGATCTTTCAATTAGCAACGACATCTTCAGCACTTGGATCTTTCGATCAGCAACATCTTTAGCACTTTGACTATTTGATCAGCAACAACATCTTTAGCATTTTGAACTTTCGATCAGCAACATCTTCAGCACTTTGATTTTTCGATCAGCAACAGCATTTTGTCCTTTTGATCAGCAACATCTTCAGCATTTTGACTTTTCGATCAACAACAACATCTTCAGCACCTTGACCTTTCGATCAGCAGCAACATCTTCAGTACTTTGACCTCTCGATCAGTAGCAACATCATCATCATCATATTCTGATCTGTCAATCATAATCATCATCACATTTTGATCTTTCGATCAGAAACATCATCATCATACTCTGATCTTTCGATCAAAAACATCATCAACATACTCTGATATTTCAATCAGAAACATCATCATCATACTCTGATCTTTCGATCAGAAAAATCATCATCATACTCTGATATTTCAATCAGAAACATCATAATCATAGTGCGTCATCATCATACTTTGATCTTTTAGATCAGTATGTCATCATCATCATACTCTAATATTTCGATCAGTATGTCATCATCATCATACTCTGATCTTTCGATCAGTATGTCATCATCATCATTAGTAACAACCTGCAATCCACAACTCAAAGACAAAAAGTCTTTGGATCACTTTTGGACTTAAAGTCCAGGGATGATACAATCCCACCACATTCTCGACAACCGAAGTTACCAGATTGATTATGGGAGAATCAATCCCTATCACTTTAGGACTAAGTCCAAGGAAGATGAAATCCTACCACATTCTTGACGACCGAAGTCACCGGATACAATTACGGGATAATCACTCCCTATCACTTTAGGACTTGAGTCCAAGGATGATGCAATCCTACCACATTCTCAACGACCGAAGTCATCGGATACAATTACGGGATAATCACTCCCTATCACTTTAGGACTTGAGTCCAAGGATGATGCAATCCTACCACATTCTCGACGACCAAAGTCACCAGATATAATTACAGGATAATCACTGCCTATCACTTTAGGACTTGAGTCCAAGGATGATGCAATCATACCACATTCTCGACGACCGAAGTCACCGGATACAATTATAGGATAATCACTCCCTATCACTTTAGGACTTGAGTCCAAGGATGATGCAATCCTACCACATTCTCGACGACCGAAGTCACCGGATACAATTATGGGATAATCACTCCCTATCACTTTAGGACTATGTCCAAGGATTATTCAATCCTACCACATTCTCGAGGACCGAAGCCACCGGATCTATTATGGACAGATGTCCCAAGATGATACAATCACTCTTCATTCTCGAGGACCGAGGTCTCTGGATCACTTTAGGGAAGGCTCCCAAGGATGATACAATCCCATCACGTTCTCGATGACCGAGGTCACCGGATCTATTATGGACAGATGTCCCGGGATGATACAATCCCTCTTCATTCTCGAGGACGGAGGTCTCTAGATCACTTTAGGGCAAATGCCTAGGGATGATACAATCCCACTTCAACATCACTACTCCCCCTTTCGAGGAAGTCCTTTCCGAACAACACCAAGCTTGTCTCAAAAGTGTTCGAACTCTACTCGAGGCAGAGGCTTCGTCGGTACATCATCATACAAACCATCATCATACTGATCTATCACCATCTGTATCTCTAGTATGTGAATACTAAAAGCATCATCATCTATATCTTCAATATGGGAATACTGAAACATCATCATCTCTATATTCAGTATAGAAATACTAAATCACCATCATCTGCATCTACAGTATCATTATCTTCATCTTATCTTGTATGTAGAAATACCGGATTTCTACGTGTTATGTGGAACACAGGGTTCTTTGTCATCACAACTGTGGTTATCACATAGAATCATTGTTGTATCCATATTTAGGTCAAGGAGACCCGATATCGGCTTCTAAAGCCATATGGCTTCATAACATAGTAGAGCAATCTGCTATGTATTCTGCTTCAACCGTGCTAAGAGAAACACTGAACTATTTCCTGCTAAACCATGAACCCATAGCATACCTCAAAGCATATACCTGATTTGATTTTCCTGTCTAAGATACTTCCAGCCCAATCTGCATTTGTGTAGCCATACAATCTATACTCATGGCTACCATCATAGTATAGACCAAAGTCTATAGTCTCTTTCAGATATGTTTTGCAGCTACTAGGTGAACCCGTCTTGGTTGAACAAGATATTGACTTAAGGTGTTCACAGGAAAACAAATGTCTGCTCTGGTATTTGTTAAGTACATCAATGACCCAATGATCTGTCTGTAGTGAGTCACATCCACTAACTCTAATGATTCATTAGCTAATAGCTTCAGGTTGGAGTACATGGGTGTGGCCATGACTTTGTATTTGAGTCTCTTCAATATCTCTACCACATACTTTCCCTGGTTGAGAAAAATTCCTTCTGAACTTTTCCATACTTCCAAACCTAGGAAATAATGCATTAACCCAAGGTCTTTCATCTCAAATTCTTCTACTATTTTCTTCTTACTTTCCATGATCTGTTTCTCATTCCCTGTCAAGAATAAGTCATCTACATATAGTAATAGAATGACAGGTACATCTTCTACAACCTTGTAGGAAAGGTTAGGATCGTCTTTACTCTTGGCAAATCCCATGCTCATCAAGAAACTATCTATTCTTCCATACCAAGCTCTAGGAGCTTGCTTCAGGACATAGAGGGCCTTCTTCAACTTGCATACTTGATTCCTTCTGTCGTAAGCTTCAAATCCTCATGAATATTCGATGTAAAACTCTTCCTCAATCATACGATTAAGGAAGTCTTGTCTTTACTTCATCATGGAAGAAACTACCGTGATAGTTTTGAGGGAAATGTACCTTGCTTCCAGAAGTAAGTGTCTCTTCAAAATTAATTCCCTCTTTCTGATAGAAACCTCTAGCCACAACTCTTACCTTACTTCTATCAGCAACATATCTTCTCTTACAAATCCATTTGGAATATATCACATTCTTGCTTTCTGGTTTGAGTACTATATCCCAAACATCATTCTAGTATCACAACATCTTCTATGAGTTTGTCTTCTCAGGTCATCAACATATCCTAGTCTTTTGCATTCAACCTTGAAGGTTGGAACCTACTTTACTCTTGGTAAAGTCTCGATCCATCACAAAGCTATCCATCATGTCATACCATGTCGAACTCAGATATAATTTTCTATAGTCACTCCCCCTGAAGTGGAGTATCATCTTCCCTCTTCATTCTGTACAGGTGGTTCTATGAATGACATATACTGGTCAATAGAGTATGTCATGTCATAGTCTATTCTTTATAGGGAGAATCACGAACCTTGCTTTGTACACTTTTTCCATCATATCGTATACATCATTCCCCATGATCAACTGTTACTCTTTGATCATAGCTTCTTTTATAGCATTCTTTTCTTCATCTTGAGTTATCTCTTGTACCCATGGTGGTCTTCATCCTTCAAGGTGGATCTACCATTCTCTGAAGCTCTTTCTTCCGTCATGGTGTCTCTGACCCTGGGAGCTTCAGATTCATGTTTATGGAGTGAATCTTGAATTGTCATCACTTGTTCTTCGAAACAAGTCTCATCCTTCTTTTCTTGTAGGAGGTTGTTCGTGACCTTTCCTACAATTCAAATGTACCAGTTTCATGGTTAGAGATATTTCATAAAACATATGTATAACGACAAATTCTTATGCATCATGCAACTATTTACTTAATACAACATTCATCCATATCTCACATAAACTTTCTAGATGCCTTCCATCTCTACCATGACATTATTGAGATTGTGCACTAATCCAATATGTCAGCGAAGAGGTTTGATAAGTAGCAATGGAGAGTTGTATAGCACCATGAGCTACTTACCCATCACATGCATATTAGTAGTATACAGTCATTAATGAAAACAATCTATCATGCATAACACATCACTGAATATAATCAAATGTATAACAAAACAATATCATGAAATGACAATTGAATACATATCTTTATTTGTTTCATGGGTATATTCCTTCTTGATTCTTCAAATTTATCGTCTTCTTCATTCATGATAGCATCGTTTCTTATCCAAATGCTGAGGTGGATAAGAAGTTCTTCAAGAGTTGAGATCTTCATATTCCTCATTGATTGAGGGATCTTCTTTGGAAGATGAGAGCTTGATCTTCAGAGACGAGATTCTTCTTCTTCCCAAAGTCTGCTGAAAGTAATCAATTCCTTCTGGAACACATTCCTTGAATGAATGAATTCCATGATCCTGGGAGGCCATTCAAGGTGGCCATCACCACTTCTGCATTCTTCACTTCTTCTTCAGCTAGTTTCTTAAGGTCATATTTCGATCTATGTTCTTCCCTTCAAATACCTTGGTCAAGGAATCCAACCTCATCGATTTCTATAGGGAAGACACTTGTAGAACAAGTTGATTCGATACTGAATCATCAATAATCTTCTGGGCTTTGACCAAGTTCTTCTTGTGAAAGGCTTCTAGCCTCATCTCCCTCTGAAACTGGAACCTCTATGCTCATGTAGGTGTCTAATCCATTTTCTTCAGAGAGATCATATACTTCTAGGCTTGGAAGTTGTCAACTTCACCAAGCTTATCATCAAGCTAATGTGATAGATCACTTTGAAATGAGAACCTCAAATGAACATAGCAAAGGATTAGATCTTACCGATTTGAGGTGTCTGTCCTGGTTCTAGAGTTGGCTGATCTAGGGTTTGTCATAGAAACCCTAATTTTAAAACTTGGAATATTTTAGATCTGATTGGATATATAGATAGAACTTTTCAAATGGATCTGTCCAATGTACTCCATTTCTGAAAACAGTGGAGGGAAGCTCCCGGAACAGGAAGCCCTAATTTTCCAATTTCTTCTGCAGAAATGCTTGTTACTGTTTCTGTGATATCTATGAAATTTCTGCTCCTCTATGTCTGAAATTTTGTAATGGGGTAAAATCACATGTCCCTGATCCACCACCATAAGTTTCATCAGAATTGGTTTCACCATTTGGGATTTATGATCCTTTTCCCAAGGGGACCTGTTACAGGACTGTTCAGAACAGCGAAGTTGTACGGCATGCCACGTGTCACTGGTTCATCATTTGAGTTTGATATTCAAACCACAGAAATTAAAGTCCATACCATTTCTGGGACATCTTTAGGAATTCCATTTGGACATCTATAGCCTAAGATATTGCAATTCGCCCCAGGTGTCTTGTTTAGGGATGAATTCTGGAAGAGGCTGGAACCCTAACGTGGAGAGAACATATCTCTTGGAATACAGCAAATATGAGGATGAATTTTGGACACAGTGTTCAGCAGGATTTTATCTTCGGCCCTTGAAATTTTCAGCTCCTGATAATTCGTCAATATCGGAATATAGTGAATGTGCCAAAACGTAGCATTTTTAGTATTTAGGGTTTTTCTAGCTCGGGGTCAAACTAGGGTTTGACTTTCCCGGAGATTCACCCAACCAAAAATCTTGATCCAGGTCTCTAAACTTCGGTTTTGATAAGGAGAAAAATCCTATGCTGGTCTCACTCAAAAATTCCTCTTCTATAGAAATCCCTAATTTCCACATCGAAAATTGAAAATGCTCGGAATCGAATTCCGCGTCGACAGAATGATGTACCCTTCAAAGGAGAGTCATCCTAGCCTTCTTTTGTTGATTGATTGTGGAGAGAGAACCAAAGAATAAGAAGCCCTAGATTCTATAACTTGTGAAAGCTGCCCTATTCAGGTTAGCTCTGATACCATGTTAAATTTTCATATGCTTAACTAAGACATCAATATATCATTTCATTTTTCATAATAAAAGCATATAAAACAGGATCACTGAAAGAAACAGTATCACAAGAACAACACAGATTTATCCTGGGAAAACCCTAAAGGGAAAAACCCAGCAAAAACTTCCTCAATATAGATTCCCCAAAAAGGGAAAAAGGTAAAACCAACAAGGAGATCAAAAACCTAATTCTCCTCCTTCTCCAGCAACTCCTCTCTTCCACAAGTGTGCTATTCCAAGTGAGTGTGTGTGTGTGTGTCTCAAGTGAGGAGCACTACACCTCTATTTATATTCATCTGTTCACTTAAATTTTACTCAATTAACATGTCGGCTTAAGTTAACTCATGTAGGCTCGAGTTACACATGTAGGCTCAAGTAACCACACTGGGGTGCTGATGACCCACCTTTACAATTTGAGGGGACTACCTCATGACTCTTATTAGTTCTTCCGATTAGGAGCATTGGGGTACAATGAAATACAAATGGTTCTCCCGGTTGGACCATCGGGGACCAAAAAAGATACATAAAGAATATTCTTCGAAGTTACAATATTTCAACACCCCCTCCCCCCAGAGTGCAAATGTTTTTGCACAAACCTCTTAAGGGAAATCAGCAACCCGACGGGAACAAAAAGAAAGGAAAAAAGGGAGAGGGAAATCAAAACAAGAAAAAGCCCACGAACAATGATGATGGGGGCAAGAAAGAAAAGAAGAAGGTCAAGTTCCTGTGTAAGTTGTGCCAAAAGGACCACCTTACTCACCTTTGTCCCCTTATGAATCAAGCCCAGAAGCTGCTTAAAGTTCAACAACCGGCTGTCCTAAAGGATCCTTTTCCCCAAGGACAGAACTCTGCTTCAGCTTCTAACGTAGCAGGGGGCACTCAAACTGCCCTTGACCCAAACTATATCAACATGGTTCGATCTTCGACTTTGTTGCAGACAAGGAATAAAAATTATGAGAAAGAGACTCTTGAGAAGGGTAAAGCTGTAGGTGAAACTTCTAACCCTCTCACAATAGAGAAGCCTATTGAAACTATGCCGAAGATACCGAAAGGTGTCTTCAAGAAGACCTTGCATAACCCTAATGCTATGGATTCTTCAAAATACTCCGTGGTTGAATATTTAGCTCAAACCCCATGTGCAATGTCAGCTTTAGAGGTGTTACAGAGTTGTCCTGCCCAGCGGGATGCCCTCTTAGCAGCTTTAGGCAGCATGGACTCTTTGAGTCTCATGGCGAAATTTCATTTGTCCGATGTTAAAATTCGCCTACCTTACCATGTATCCTTATCAATAGATTTCGTCCATGGTGGTAAGACCATTGGAAGGGCAGTTGTTGATGAGGGTGCTTCTACATGTGTTATGTCCTTTTCCTGTTGGAAAGCTCTTGGATCCCCAGAGCTGGTCCCATCAAACACTTTGCTTACTGCTTTTGACGGAAGATCCTTCCATCCACATGGTATCCTGCCGGCTTTTGAAATTAAGTTGGCAGGAAAAGCAGTGTCTATTGAAGTAGAAGTGCTTGATGCTCCTTTGGACTACAATTTGCTTCTGGGAAGAAACTAGACTTATGCGATGTCCGCTATTGCATCGACCATTTTTTGTGTAGTGGTTTTTCCACATGAGGGCAAGTTGGTTACTATTGATCAACTTGATTTTACCTGAAAAGGTCATTTAGAGTCTAATGAGTCTGCTGTGCCATTGGTTGATCAGGTCAAACCTGCTGCACAGAGCTTGGGGGCTGGAATGTACACATCACTGATGGGCACATTCAATCTTCCATCCCCGATTAATTATATTGGTTCTACTAGTGTGGGGAAGTCCATAGCTATGGTTGTCTATAGGACTGATCCTTGGGTTCTCCCAACCCCCCATGAACTAGAAGTGCCCTTATCGGCAGTGGAGGTCTCTTATCAAGCTATCACTCAAGTCACTGTTGATCCCATTCTAGATCCTCTAACAGTCTCGGATGATCTAGAAAAAGTATATTTACCCGTATGGGCGGAAAACTCTTCGCATTCTATAGATTGTTTAGACATGGTTTTACCTTCCGATGAAGCTGTTCTGGAAGCCATGAGTGGACATGATAAGATTTGTGAGGATCTTCATCATCGATCCTATTTTCTTCCAGAACTAAGCAGAATAGAAAACCAAGAGTTTCGTTTGATACTGTCAGAAGATGTTGATATACCTATCAACCCCTAGCCTAGGGAAGGAATGTTTGCCAAGGGGAATATGGAAAATATTTCCGCTACTATACCTATTAACATCTCTGTAAACCTTGATGTCATGGAAAACATATGCATAGGTGCAACTTGGTCTCCTGAAGAGATTGCCATCTATACTGCCTTGTTTAAGGAATTCTGCGATGTCTTTTCCTGGTCATATGAGGAGATTCCAGGCATAGATCCATCAATTGTTGAACATGAAATCCAAACATATCCTGATTCCAAGCCAGTTCGACAAAAGTTAAGACCTGTTTACCAGCACAAGGCGGTGGTTGTGAAGGCAGAAGTTGAAAAGTTGTTGAAGGCTAGTTTTATCTATCCCATAGCTTTGACTGAATGGGTATCCAACCCTGTTCCTGTTGATAAAAAGAAAGGGACTATTCGCATCTGTACAGACTTTAGAGACCTCAATAAAGCCTGTCCTAAGGACAACTATCCCACACCTTTTATAGACCAGATTATAGATGCTTGTGCGGAAAGTGAAGTGTTTTTGTTTATGGATGGTTTCTCCGGATACAATCAAATTCAAATAAAAATGGAAGACCAACATAAAACTACTTTCATTTGTCCTTGGGGTACCTTCGCGTAAAATAAAATGCCCTTTGTATTGAAAAATGCTGGGGCAACATTTCAATGGGATATGAACTTTGCTTTCCATGACATTAAAGCCATTGTCGAACCATACCTTGATGATTTGCCCACACATTCTCGTAAGAGGATCCAACATCCAGATCATTTACGGTTGATATTTGAGAGATGCAGATATTATAAAATCTACTTGAATCCCCACAAGTGTGTATTCTGTGTCGAGTCGGGAAGATTGCTCGGGTTCATTGTCTCTAATAGAGGCATCTAGGTGGATCCTTTGAAAGTTGAGGCCATTATAAATCTACCTCCTCCTCGTACTCTCAGGCAACTTCAAAGCCTGCAAGGAAAGTCTAATTTTCTTCGATGTTTTATTGTTAATTATGCCAAGATTACTAAGGGTTTCATGCACCTGCCCAAACAGGACATCCCATTTGTATGGGATGAAACTGCACAACTTACGTTTGAGGCATTGAAAAAAGCTTTGCTTTCGGCACCCTTGTTACGCTCGCCAGATTATTCTAGGGATTTTATATTATATATGGCTGCATTGGAGTCGACCATTGGGGTAGTACTAGTCCAGGAGGACGATAAGCTTATAGAGCATGTTGTTTATTATCTTAGCTGTGCTTTGGCCGGACCTGAACTTAGATACTCCCATGTTGAGAAATTAGCCTTAGCAGCTGTTTATGCTGTGCAGAGGTTACGTCACTACATCTTACTGAGGACCACAACAGTAGTGGCAGATGTGAATCTATTTCAATATGTTTTATCCCGATGGATTGTTGGGGGGGAATTTAACAAATGGATAGTCATTCTCCAAGAGTTTGGCTTGGATTTCTAGTCCGCTAAGTCTAAGAAGTCGTTAGTTTTTGTTGAACTTATCACAGAATTTCCTACTGAAGAAGATGTAGCTGTCAAAGATGACTCATTCCCAGATGAACACATCTTCCTGATATCCACCTCTGATCCTTGGTACAGGGATATTCTTATATATCTCCATACTTTGAAGTATCCAACAGCTTCCTCAAGGGAGGAACGACGTAAATTATGCCTTCATGCCAAGAACTACCTCATTATAGGAGATACATTATATAAACGAGGGGTAGATTCTGTTTTGCATCATTGTCTTAACCACGAGGAAGCGGAGATTGTCCTAAATCATTCCCATAGTGGAGCATGTGGGGGTCATTTATCTGGGTTAGCAATGGCCCAGAAGATATTACATGTCAGTTATTTCTGGCCCACGATATTTAAAGATTGTGTGGAAGCAGTGAAGCACTGTCATCCATGTTAGCTTTACACCAAGAAGATGCGGTCACATCCTGCTCCGTTATTTCCCATTGTCTCGATAGGCCCCTTCATGAAATGGGGGATCGATTACATGACATGCAACCCAGCCTCGGTTGGGGGGCATAAATACATCATTGTCATTGTTGACTATTTTACGAAATGGGCAGAGGCAATGCCTACTTTTAAAGCTGACGGGGAAAAAACAGCTTTCTTTGTATTCAATCAGATTATAGCACGGTTTGGTATACCCAAAGTGATTGTCACTGACCATGGCAGTCATTTTCAAAATAACATGATGACGGAACTGACCACCATGCTCGGATTCAGACAAGAGAATTCTTCTCTGTACTATCTGCAAGCAAACGATCAGGTTGAGGCTGTCAACAAGACTTTAAAAACTATTCTTAAATGTACAATTGATGCAGCCCGTTCTAATTGGCACATCATGCTATATACTGCTCTTTGGGCCTACCAAACTAATGTCAAAACTGCTACGGGTTTCTCCGCTTTCCAACTCGTTCATGGAATGGAAGCAGTTACTCCGATTGAATGTGAGATTCCGTCTCTAAAGATATCCATTCATGTGTTACCTGATACGACTGAGCTTTAGGAACGTCTGGTACATTTAGAACACCTTGATGAACAGCGTAGAGATGCGCTAACTACTAATCAAGCTCATAAAAATAGGGTCAAAATTCAGTATGATAAATTGGTCAAACCTAGGGTTTTCTCTGAAGGGGAACTTGTCTTTCTTTGGGACCAAGATAAAGAACCCTTGGGGGCAGAAAAATTCAAGGCCATGTGGTTAGGACCTTATGTCGTGTTGAAAGTATTGAGTAAGGGTGCATATGAGTTAGTTGATTTTGATGGGAACAAGCTGCCTGAGCCTAGAAATGGGCTCTACCTAAAGAAGTACTATGCTTAGGCTTAGCACTTTTTCTTGTATTTTTATTGTATGTATTTTTATGTACATTAGGTTGTTGGTTTTGTTTTTTATGCTATCTGCTGGTTGTTGCAGATGTCTTCTGAAAGGTATATAGGGTTCGTTGATGGCACTAGCCATCACACTTGTAACCTAGCTTCGGCAGCATGGGTTACTTATTCTCCCTTAGGACAGCTTGTTTCCGCGGGAGGTGCTTGTCTAGGTCCTGCCTCTAATAATGTTGCTAAGTATAGGGCCGTAATTGAGCTCCTATGGGATGCTTTGTCACGTGGCATCACCCAGCTTGAGGTCTGTTTGGATTCTCAGTTGGTGGTTTCCCAACTCAATCGAGCTTATCAGGTACGAAATCCTATTTTATTACGTCAGTTCATGCAAATCCGTTTATTGGAAAGACATTTTGAGGTTATTAATTTCAATCATATTCCATGAAATCAGAATTCATTGACTGATGCATATGCTAATTACATTTTAGATTGGCATCTCACACATATTTTATAAAAATATACAGCACACATATGAAAAAAATTTGTAAATAAACTGACAACAAACATCAATATATATACATGTAAAATATCTGTCCATAGATAGGTCAGGTCTGATCCTCAGATCCCATCATATACAAAATGTACAAAAATGTGGATCATAGTCCATCAAAATGTCCTAGACCTAAGCTAGACCGCCCTGGTCACTAGGACCACCTTGGTCCCCATGATCTCTATGCACTCTGGCTTCCTCCACCTCCTTGGCTTCGGCAGCCTCCACCACCTTTATATATACGAGCACTGCTCTAACCACTCATCTGAAAAGACGTAGCCAAACCGGTCGAACTCCAACTACGAACTCCTGCATGGCAGTCGGGATATGCTCTATCCATAAGGTAGGTACTCGTGGGGTCAGCCTGGCCAGCTTCCCCTCTAGCACCCTGATCAATCCTGGAGCCTCGCCTATGACAGGATGAACAAACATGCGAGGGTGCCCTTCAGGGAGGACCGGTCCAATATCTACATTTTGACACATTTATAGGATTTAGACTTGTGCATATGTATATATCTATCATTTTAAAATTCATAAAAATTAAAAAATTACTTACCTAGCTCTCTCCGTGATCCTCCTGGAGGGAGGACAAGGTCGAGGTCACCTCGAAAGTCGATCCTGGCATATGGAAATTGCTCTAGTGCCGGTAGCTATCGTTCCCACCATGTATAAAAATCATCATCGTATACACTATGTACTGTATCTCCTCCTCCTTGATGAAGGAAGATATCTCCCCACCTTCTCAGCCTCGGCTGACGTGGAGATCTGACTGGTAGAGGTATAGCAGGACTCAATGCTGGTACTCTCTCAAAGAAGAAGGCCACTAATATGCTTGCATAGCCAAAAAAATTCCTCCTTCCTCTCTTACAATCGGATAGTTGCCTCTTCATGATAGGGACAACTCCCGAGCACCAATCATAGAGAGAACCATGAAAATAGTCAACTTCCATCCTATTTGGTTCCTTGTGGCCAAATGTAAAGATGAGGATCCTGATATCCTCACGATGGTGCTAGCAAGTACTTGTAGAGTAAAGTCACTGATATGTACAAGTGGAACGTAGGTCCCTGTCTTTTGAGTAACCGGTGTGCAGAATACATCTATGTAATTTTGGACACTTAAGGGGTCACCACCCCTGCCAGTTCCCTCTAAGTTCACTGGTGCCCCTCATCATGACAATCCGGTTATGAAATATATGTCTTCAGTGGTAATATCCAAGGTTTCACCCTGTAAGTTGAACATCCCCAAGTCATGATCCCAATAATTTACCATGAACTCAAGTATGCGGACATTGGCCCACATGGGCGATGTGCAGAAGAATTTTAGCAACCCGCTTATGTGCAATGCATGTATAGTGGGCACACTTTGGAATGCCGCTTGATCCATTATTCCGTGCTCCCTTTCCCTCCATTCCAGAACCATCTTTTACCTAGCAAAACAAGTAATTTGATTCAGTCATTCCATACCAAAATTCAAAATTTTTTGCCTATTTTAAGTCTTTTATCCTTTGTGCAGCATACACGACTGTCTAGTTAGACATGTCGCATACTATACGTGACTGTCTCGTCAGGAAACTCGCGTATAGAATGCGTGTACGCGAGTTCTCATGCTGGCAATCCGCGTATGCGCCGTGTTACAGTTCAGGACGCTTTTAAATATGGAATTTAGACTCAAATTTCATAATTGCTTGGATCAAAATGAAGAGCTCAGGGTGTAGGCTTACCTGCAACTGGCGAATTTTGATTTCGTCGGTTCAATTGTCCACAATGATCGAACAAAGGTACAAGGTAAAACTTGCTTTTTATGGCTCAAAAGTTCAAATGGTGAGTTTTGTTTGATTTTTCAACTATTTATAGAAATTATATTTCTTTAAGTGGGTCTTTTTATGTAGTTTGAAATGCCATTCAACTAATACCATACTTCTTTATGCTTTGGAACGGGTTTTTCACTATTACAAAGTGTTGTTGCTCCAATTGGGTGGTTTTGTCATTCCCAATACATTTTGGCACCTTTTATTCAAACCACATTAACCTTAGCAATCAACCTTCTGCCACAGACTATGGTATCATTAACCATTAGTTCCCTATTTTGTACCCTTTTTCATGAGTATCCTTCTTCTAAGCTTATGTTGTCCTTTGTTGCTCATGCCGCAACTGTTTCAGGTATAGGGGTCTCCTTTTAGCTATTTTTCACGCCAAATAAAGAATCTTTTGAATCTCTTTTTACAAGCTATCCCTTTATAGGACTCCCCACCCTTATGGAGTTTCTTTAGGCCAAGGTATGACTCCTTCAAAATAGACTTGACTGCCGAGTTAACTCGTCCGTTCAAGCTCGTTAAGAATATGTGAGCGGGCATCTGCATTGGTGGTAGGTTATCTCTTTCTCAGACCATGCAGAATAATACGAGAAAGGATCACTCTCTTTTCTTTTTGAATTGAGAAGAGTATTCTCAGGTATAGGTTTATCACTTTTATGGACTTGAGGGTCTAAATTTACGGAAAAGAAACACCCAGTTTGAGCTTAGTTTTCTCTTTTTCGTGCTCTGGACCCAAACATGAAAAAGATTTCGAGTGTACTTTGTGTCTTTGTCATGCTCGTTAAACACTTACGAACAAAGCAACGAGTTTATTGTTGTAAGCCCCATTTCTTGTAACCAAATGGATCTTTCCGAGTGATCTTGATTTCCTTCACACTCATAAAACTCAAGCTATTTTATGCTGTTCTGGAAGGAGCGTTGGGTAGGTGGTAAGTTAACCTTTTTCGGACCTCCTTGACTAAGTATGAAAAAGGTTCACCTTTTCTTCTACGGAAGTTAAGAGAGTTCTTCTGTGGTATGTTTTATACTTTTTCAGCCTCAGGAGGCTAAATTGGATGAAAAAGGACCCCCCTGGAGTCTTCTTTGGAGTTTTCAGACTCTCTACATGTGAAAACACCAACTGAGCATGTACTAGTTCGGGCTCATTAAATCCACGAATCAGTGACACTATCAAGCATTATTTTCCCGTCTCTTCAAGATTGTTAAAAAATGAAGAGGGATCCCAGTTTACTTTCCTGGACTCATTAAAATTTAACAGGGAAGGTAAGGAAGAAGTTTTCTCTTGTTTTCAGTAATGGAAGCATGTCCTCCTTGAACATAGCACTCTTTGTTTTCCGATATCCATGTTTCAGTGCTTACTTTTCCATTCAACTATTACCTTGAGTTTATTACTCCTCCTCTTGTCTGTTATACCTGGGGAATATGATCATGTCTCCTACATGACAAATAGGTCTAGTTCTTCTATCTATAAGTTAAACGCTGCCTTGGGTCATCTTTGTGTTGTGCTCATTGTTCAAGGACTATACCCAATATCCGATCTATAACCTGATCCCATCATTGTTATATCTATTATCTATTGTGTCTCCCTTCTTTTGCCCAGTTCCTAGTCACTCTTGTGATCCGTTGGAGGATCTATTGCCTTCCTTATCACAGCATGGTTCCGTTTCAGTACTTCCTGATGACAAAGACCTAGAGTTTTGACATTTGTACCTCGGGATTCACTTTCATCATTGGTGGATTCCTTTTCTTCAGTTGTCGATTATCCCTTATTGATTGACAAAGTGTTGAATCCTTTCCATGTTCGACTTCAGCTTACCCTTATTCACATGGCTTGGATTGTACTGGTCCTTTGGGATCCTTTATGAAGACCTTAGTTCATCCCCTATGGACTAAGTTGCACAAGATTATTTTCTATTCATATACACAACTTCCAGATCTTTGAAGACTCATCATTATTGTATAATGTGGCTTCGATCCACCTTTTTAATATACGTGGTTTCATACCTGTATTATATGATGTACTCAAATATTGTAAAGGAGCTAGTGTTCCAGTAAATTGAACATAGCATCCTCAGATGTAACTTTGTATATGACATTACTATGTATTTGTTTTAGGTACTCTCTCTGCTCCATTGGATTTCTGAGTTCTCCAAAGATAAAGATTATAATGTATTTCGGCAATCATTTCCCTCTGACCTCACACATTAGGGGGCATCTATTATCCACCTGAATGGCACCTCTCCGTCCGAGTGCTAACATTCCTCATGTTGGCACACAAAAGTACATCTATGGATTGAGGGTTTCCCAAAACACTATAGATGGGCTTATTATGAACTACATTCATCATCCATCCAGCTAGTTATTTTTACCCTTTAGCTATGTCAATTCATGTACGCGACTCTCTATATATGCAACTCACGTGTTATATGCGAGTATCGGTTGTTACATCTCGCGTACAGATGTATACGTGGGTTACCCTTAGAGAAACTCATGTATCATACGTGATTTGCAAGTATTAGTACCCGCGTACATGTCCCTTTGACATTAAAAATAAAAACACACGATTAATTGAGATTAGTTAAGCACTTAACCTTAATCTCCTTAACTGTCTCAACCTCCTCAACCTTCGAAACTGCCTTATTTCACCAAGTATAAATATAGGCCTTGGGGATGGTGTTAATCACATACACTTGGAGAGAAAAGTTATGCTGGTGGAGTTTATACAAAAGTATTTGGAGCAGTGGAACTCAGAATCCTTTGGTTGCAGAGGAGTCCTTGTCTCAGGCGTTGGGTTGTAATCTGAACTATTTCATTATTGTTAATAAAGAGAATCCTTCATCCATATGTGTCTTGAATGTCTCTCATATATTGTGGTTTGATAAATGTTTATGTTTCAAAATTCTGTATATGATTTATCTAACCCATTTATATATATGTATCATCTTGTATTTGTAAGATTGACTCTTGACAGGTGAAGGAGAAGCATCCCTGAAGGCTTTGGAGGAGAGGCAGAGCGGAAGAGGAAAAGCTAGGATCAACCGTCGTGTATCGAGTGAGTCTTTTCTATCCTCATGTTTCCTTTACTGCACTCTAGAGTCGATTGCCTGCAAGTTTCTTGAGTATGTTGGTAACCCCAGACCTTCGGTTATAAGGTGTTTATTCCTGTACAACATTCAATTTCTTCCATTATACTATAATTATATGGCGTTTCCTTTTTCTCTACTAGAAATTGTTCTTGATTCCTCTAGATCCATATTTAGTTGTTTTTGGTGTAGCCTTTCCATAAATGTCATATTTGATGACCTTAGTAAAAATGATATCATGTGTAAAGACCCTTGCTAAAACTACCTGATTTTTTGTTAATTGTGGAGTTTCTTTGGTTGAGGACTTCCGTCAAACACTTTGCCAATTGATTGCTTGAATACCACTGTGATTTCTTTCTTACAGCTAATCTGAAGAGGTCTGCTTGTTTTTTGGGTTTGTAGTTTAATTTGATGGTTTGCTTTAGATCTTAGTGACGCAATAGTTTCATAATAAGTTTGAAAGTATTCATGTGCATTAAATCCAGAAAGACAATCCCATAGTATGGATGAACAACAACAATCTTGTAATAAATATAACAGCAATTTGAATGAAGATAATATGAATATTTTAATGACAGTAACAACTACTATATGATAACAACTACAAGTAAATCATATTTAAACCTCTTGTCTGACCTGTAGGTTTAAATGTAACAACAACTCCCTTTCATTGATGAGAAATCTTCTTGAAGTGCTACAATTTGTCTAAGTATGTATACTGGAAGCTGGTAAAAGTAAAAGGAAACTCCCAAAAGTCTACTTTGAACTCCTTCCAAGCATTTCACAGTATAAATGAAGGCAGCGTCGGGTGTCACTTTTCCTTGGTGTCTCTCCACTCAAACTGTGCCCCCAAAACCCCTTCAAACTGATGTGACTGTCCAATAAGCAGGACAAGGAACAATGATATTATGGGCAGAAGATCAGACTAGAAACTAAAGGCCAGGGAGCAGGGAGGGAAGGAAGAGGTTGAAGGTGCAGTGACTGCTACAGTCCAAAATTTGATATGAAGAGTGCAAACTGAGGTTAAGGCTTGTGGAATTTTTTGATCAAATTTGGCATACTCCTTTGATGATGGCTGAACAGTATTATGATTGAGGTATGTATGGTGTTCTAATATATGGTAAAGAGATTATTATTGTGCCCTTATCCATGCAATATGACCATTGTTGAACCAACAGCGATAAGCCCTAAATTCTCGAGTCTCAATAGAAACAAAATATCTAGGGGCAGATCTACGTTGGCTTGCAATATGATTTGTGCATGGATTTATTAAGGATCTTCCATGGTGATGACCAACATGTAATGGGTTGTATGATTGGACCTTGTACACCTGATAGTAACTAAGAATATTGCTACAACAAGAAACCCTGAGTAACAGCTAAACAGAGGAGTATAATAGAAGAGACAGAGTTTGAGAAAATGCAAAAGAAAGTGACTTGACTGTGATAGTGATATGACAAAAACATTGGAGGAAGAGTAGTGAATAGTTGAGAAGCAATTGAAGCTGACAGACTGAAAAAGATTTTCATTACCATCATCATTTTGTGCACTGTGCAGAAGTGGGATATTTTTCCAAGAAGATTGAAACCTTCACCAATCGGTGGAAAAGTAAGAGAAGTTGGAGCTTCTATCTCAGTTGTGCTGATACTTGTGAGAGGTTGGAGCCTCTCTCCATTGAAGTGTATAACACGAGTTGGATCTTGTGTACAGAAGGTTGTAGCCTTCTTCCTGTTGGTGTAGGAGATCTAGGGAGTTGGAGCCTCATTTGAGTTGGTTCCCAGAAAGTCTGGATATTGGAGTCTCCTCATATCTATGTAAAAGATTGGCTGCTAAGATCAATTGGAATCGATTTCTTTTTTATGCATGATGCACATTAATAGATTCTTCTAAGTTCACATTATAGCACTTTGTAAGATTATTTCAAGATACATAGAGGTTCTGATAACATGGAAGGAAGTTCAGCAGGAATGCCAGTTAGACAGGTTGTTGAAGGGCGCCAAGTTTTGCCATGTTCAGACAGAAACATCAAATCAATTTTTTGTGGCATAAGTCCAAGTTAAAGCCCACAGTCTCTTAGAGAATATCTAAGAGACTGTGGGCTTTAACACTCTTAGGAGATGTTCCAAGGTCTCGTGTAATATGTTATATAATATATGCCAATTATTTTTCCTTCAAATTCGTTAAAGCAGCTAAGAAAAAAAGAAAACATGAGTGTTAGTCATTTGAAATTCACTTAACCGACTAGAATTGCTTGAGGCTTTTTCATTGCACAAAAGTAAGAGTGGCTTTGTAAAGACATTTTATTTTGCAAGAGAAAATTGCTTAAATTTTGTCATGGGATCTTAAATAAGTCTGGGGCTGCTTAAAATTTAAGCATGTATGTTTATCTGAAAGTTGTAACGACAGTTTCAAGAGAAATTTGCTATATTAATTTAATTTCATTTCCCTATACATAGTAGCCCGAGATAAAATAGAATATTTTTAGGCCAGCAAGTAGCGGGACATAGGTCAAAGTTGTACAGATTTTAATGGTAACACATGGGATGGTTTATAAAATATTTTAGTACTCTTGAGATTATCTCCCAAAGAGTTTACTAAGTTTAACTCTATAAAGTTTTACCTCATTTTGTTTGTTTACATTGAGTAGTTTGAAAGATTAACCTCTACAAACTGGCTTCTTTTCCCCTATCAAACTAGGCTGTAGAAGATTTCCTATATTTTTCCTTAATTTTGAATGTCAATCCAAGTTGAAATTTGTATTTCCTGTCAAAGTAGGTCGTAGAAGATTTCCTATATTTTGCCTATATTGTCAATCCATTTTTAAAATTTCTCCACATGATATGTTGGTGTTGAGTAATGTTGAATAACTTGATGTTTTGTCAACTTGTGTAGTTTTTGCTGTTCTAGATTGGTCATCTATATCAACTTCAACTTAGCTACCTTGAAATTGAATCTTGGATGAAGTAACAGTATTTGAAAATGTGTTATGTAGTGAGTTGGATGATGGTTTATATGATAAAGTAAAACGTTGTGTTTGAACAGAGTATTTTTATGTTTTTCATCTCTAGTGTTGGTTTTTTTGCAGGTACATTTAAGTTGACTCTTTAGTTTACGGAGGACTATCCAAATAAGCCACTGACAGTACATTTTGTTTCTAGGATGTTTCATCCAAACAGTAAGATATCTTCATCCTTTTTGGAGTTCTGAATTTCAATTGTGTAGCTTGGCTCCCAACTATCTGTTTTATCAAAGGCTATATGCTATTCTATTTGATATTCTGTGTGGAAGTCCAAAAGGGAAAGTTAAATAGGTGTACTTTTCAATTTAAACTTGCATTGTTGTTAGCCTCATCCAAAAGAAGTTATGTCTCTACCAGTTTTGTGGAAAGCATTTTTGATCCCTGTGAATTTTTTAAGCTATTTTATTATTGGTATGGTCTTCAGTTGCTTAAATGTATGAGTAGTGTGTTTTTGTCATGGTCCTCATTAAACTTCCCTACTTGAACGGTATAGTAAAAGTGGTTAGTCATGTAATATCAATATGTCCATGATTATTACTTGATAATTTAAAATCTATATAAAAGTTCCCCAAAATTTATGAGTGATTTTGAGGTGTGAAACATAATCTCTCAAATTGTATGTTAGATGTCATAATATTTAAACCAAATATCAAACCTGGATTCGGAATAGAATTGATTTGTCTCAAAATTTATGAGTGATTTTGAGGTGTGAAACATAATCTCTCAAACTGTATGTTAGATGTCATAATATTTAAACCAAATATCATACCTGGATTCGGAATAGAATTGATTTGTCTCAAAATTTATGAGTGATTTTGAGGTGTGAAACATAATTTATTATTTATCAAACTGTATGCTAGATGTCATAAAATTTGAACCAAATATATCAGAATTGGTTGTGGATTGGGATGATTTGTCCCAAAATTATGACTCGAATTAGAGTTGGTTGTTGACTTGGTAAATCAATTGGCCCAATAAAGATATCATAAAATATTCAAATTTTAATCTCTCTCTTTCTCTCTCTCATATATATATATATATATATATACCATATTGAGATGCATAAAATATAAGTTATGATATACATAATTAAACTTATGAGACAAAATATGTAAGCATAGAGACCTTAAGTGGCCTCTAGAGTTGAAAATCATAATGCTGTAATAATATGTAATAAGTAAATGTTGAGATCCCTGTAGTTAACTTTTAGGTCCTACTGGTTGTGAATCATTTAATTTGAAGGATAAATCTGAAGTCTGACTCATTAGTTTGACTTGATTGGGTCTGGGAATGTAAAGTTTGCCTACTATTTGTGAATGGCTTCAACAACGTCTACCATTTGATGTTTTAAATCAGTTGGAACCATTGAGAAGCCAATAACATTTTCATAAATATGCAACTTTCCTCTGTAAACACAGAGGTGGAATGGTTTCATGCAGGGTCCTTCCTTGGATCCCTAGGATCTCCTTCAATTTCACCAGCAAATGGTAGGAAACAAATGCAGATCAATTCCCTAATGGGATCAGCCACAGTTGATCTACAAATTAGCTCCAAGCCTTTTTGAGCATATGGTGAATGCTAGCAATGAGAAGTGTGTGAGGTAAAATGGAGAAGTGGGTTAAATTTATAAGCTAGGTTTAGTGTTTTGGTGGTTTTGTGTTTTTAGGGTGTTTTTTTTTACCTTTTTTCAATATTTTTGACTAATTTGGCTGATGGGTAGGTGGCTATATCAATCCCAGTAGACTCCCCTATTAGACTTGGGTGTCATGTTTGACTTGGCTGAGTGGCCAATTTTTGTAACTTGGCCAAATCATACCAGGTCAATGCTTGAGTCAACCTCTAGTTCTGACTGGTTATGCTAAAAAACTGGTCCTACTTGCTTTAGTCGAGTTGACTCAGTCGAATAGCACTAATCTAAATTATCAAAATTTATACTGTTTCAGTGAATATATGTACTTTTTGTAAAGTAGGAATGTGTGATGTAGATTTGTTACTGGGAAAAGATGTATTCACTTTCATGTTTATTTTATGTCTTTTTTGCATCATTGCTTGTGACAGACATTTAGAATTAATTATGATAGTGATAAAAAGATTAAGAGCTAGTTCCTTCTGGATTGTTCATATTCATTTAGCATGTTTCCCTAATATTCTTGCCAATTTGACTGTGATATGGAGGCCATTGCAAATTTGCAATAATGTTGCTTTTTGTATGAAAAAATATTGAAGGTGTGGAAATTGATTTTTTCAAAATTTCTAATGGTCATATGAAAGGTTCTTTCTTCTTTCTGTAGTTTATGCTGATGGAAGCATTTGTTTGGATATTTTACAAAATCAATTGAGCCCAATCTATGATGTCACTGCTATTCTCACGTCTATTCAGGTAAACAGCTAAACATCACTTAACTGCCATGTCTGGACTTGGTATAATTAATTGGCCACTACTTCAAGGAATAGAAATATTACATAAACAAAAATATTACATATTGGGTACCCTAGCATCTCATTGATGTTTTTTTTCCTCGAATTTAACGGCCAAGAAATGAAATGAAATTATATCAATACCCATAGATTGACCAAAAATATGGAAATGGGATTAGGAATGCCAACCTTAGTTCCCTGACAGAAACTTTGTTGTGGTCATTGGTCTCAATGGGGCTTTTATTTTGATGTCTTGATTATTAACTTTTTTAATA
Organism: Pseudotsuga menziesii; assembly: GCA_001517045.1. Lineage (NCBI taxonomy): Eukaryota > Viridiplantae > Streptophyta > Pinopsida > Pinales > Pinaceae > Pseudotsuga > Pseudotsuga menziesii. Next base: position 157,626 of record LPNX010709509.1, on the reverse strand, counting down.
GAAAACCTTCATAAATTCTGGCCTTTTTGAGGTGTCAGGTGTTCATGTGTCTTGACCACCCATACTGGTTTCTTAAACCCTTATGTAATGTATATGCTGCCAGTGAATCTTATATTAATTTGGGATATTGTGGTTGTAATCTAGAATTTGTATGCAATTATTTGTTGTACTTTCTGTAATTGTGTTACAAATATTGCATCTATAACTGAGCTATTTTTGTAGTCCTTACTTTGTGATCCAAATCCCAACTCTCCGGCAAACTCAGAGGCTGCCCGAATGTTCAGTGAAAATAAGAGGGAATAAAACAGAAGAGTTCATAAAATCGTGGAGCAGAGTTGGACAGCAGACTAAGTCATTTTGTTTGCTACTTTAAAAAAGTTCGTAATATTGTTAAGAGGAATTGATGGACTTTATATCAATGAAACTTGAATTATATCAATACTATGAATCAAGTGAATGATTCCAAGCTTTAGTCTTGTATGCCTAAGGACTTGGGGTAAGCCTATTTTTATGTGCTGGTTTTTTTATTTGTCAAAGTCACAACCATGCCTATTCATAGTATACACAAGGATGGCCTATTCATAGTATATACAAGGATGATAGCGATGAACTTGACAGTGAAGGGCAGAGTTTTTCATAGCCCATGTAATGTTCCAACTTTATTTGCTTGTTATGTATATAGCTGGTAAACGTGTTTAAAATGGATGGATAACTAATGATTGTCTTTTGGTGATATTGAAATATATTGTTTCATTTTAGTTGCTTTCAACAGCCTAGACATAATGACCATGGATTAAGATTTTTGGGGAGGATTAGGTTCTTCATGCTTACAGAGTCTAGATTTGGAATTTGGACTGTTTGAGTTTGGGATATTATTCCTGAGATTGCTAGAGAGATTTTAGAATATGTATTGAAATAGAAGTTGCTGATAAAATTTTTGTTATTCCATTAAGAAGCATTAGTGCGATATTCATAGGAGTTGTGGGGTCTTTTGAAGAGTGCTCTATTATAACTTAACAAGTGAAGGGTGTAGTTCCTTGTGATGTTTAAAATACCTTAATGCTTAAATCTACAAAAACATACTAATATGATTTGATCTTAGTTTCTGTTACTTTTTCTATCTCACAGTGAAATCCATATGTTGTTTGCATTGCTAGACTCTTGGTGTATGTTGAAAACATGATATGGTTTGGTTTCAGATATTGTTTACACAAGCTGTCCAAGACTCTAAACCAAATACTTTAGTTTTGTGCATTTTCCTTTCAGGTTTACCTTGTATATGTTGTGGTGATTTGAATTTTCATTATAACAAGCTTAAGCTAAATATGATTTGTTTTTGTCATTGCGGGAAATCAAGCACTTCTTTTGTGCTTTCTTTGGGCATCCATTTAGAAATACTTCCCATTTTTTTGAAGTCTAAAATCTCAAATACCAGACTAATCTAATTTAATTTAAGTTTGTGTTTTGTTGTACTTTTCCTAGCTCATGGTGAAATGCATTTGCTCTTTGCCTCAATTGCTTGTTTCATAGTTTATGCTTGAAAATTGATCTAGTTTGGTTTTAGATATTGATTGCAAACTTGTAGTCCAAAGAAAATTCCTTTATTTAGGATTTCCTTATATGTATGGTGGTTTTGATTTGCATTTCTACAAGCTTCAGTTAATTTTTTTTTGTATTTGTCATTGCTGGATTTCAAACATGTTTTTCTTTTGCAATTCTGTGTGGTGCTTGATTTGGGTGTGCATTGAGATGGATTCCCATTATTGTTGATTTCTATTTGTGATGATGAATGTTTCATATCCTAGGCCTTGAAGTATATAGCTGTGATGCTTTCCTGGGTAAAATATATACTTCACCTACAGGTTGCTTTGATAATTAACAAGGGTGACGATCCTAGAATTGTGCTTAAAGAAGAAAAGTTGCCTCTTTTTACTTGCCATGATTACTTGTTCGTTATAGTTCTGCTATGTTTTTTCTCTATGATTGTTTTGGAAATTCTTACCCTGGTGTGCAGATCACCCTATGAATGCGTGTTGCTTAGTCTTAGGGCTCATATAGGTCAATATTAGTTGAATTTTCCTACACTTAAAATATCTAGATATGTCCTGAAAATACAGGATGTTTGGATGTAATTTAATTTTTAAATTCACCAGGCCCAAATGGTTATAACATGATATCCTTTTGGTTGGTTGTGCATGTCTCAAGTCGCAATACAGCATTGCAATCTAATAAGTATTGCAATGTGTGAGCCTTGATTTTTGCCACACTAAAAATCAAAATCCTACTTTTCAAGCTCCATACTGCATTTCATCATGCTACTTGATAAATCAAAATTATACTTTTCAAGGTGCTCACTGCATGTTATCATGCTACTTGATAAGTTAAAATTTTACTCTTCAAGGTGCGTACTGCTTTTCATCATGCTTCTTGACAAATCAAAATATTACTTTTCAAGGTGCGTACTGCTTGCTATCATGCTTCTTGATAAATATAACCAGCTTAGAATTGGCAGAATTTCTGGCAGTATATACAAATCGTGGCTATTCTATGAAATTGGGTTACATGTTCTCTTCGCGTTTCAGATATTGAATGCTCTCTATCATATCATGTCTGTTGCATGGATGTAAACCTTGTTACCACATGAATGTTAGAATATCAAATTATTATTGTGATATTTCATCATCATTTCAGCATTTCTCTATCATATCCTGTCTTTTGCATGGATGTAACCTTGTTACCACATGATTGTTAGAATATCGAACTATTAATGTGATATTTCATCATCATTTCGGTGTTTTACTTGCATTTGAGTCCCACCTTAAGACTCAACGTTGACCCTCAATGAACTGTCCATGTGATTTTGATACTTGTGGGCTTCAAACAGCTATGTATAATAGTATTTGATATGCTTGATTTCTGCTGCATTGAATGGGGCAACTCCATAAAATCGGCTAATATTCAAGTAAATATAGACCCCAGATGTTTGTCTCTTGTGTTTTATTAAAGTTGGTATTTAAATTGTGCCCTTGTTTTATTTACTATAATTGGTAGTGTTGGTTTACTTATTGTTGCTCTAGTGGGATATTGGTTAATGTTTATTTCCTCCATAAATGAGTTTGGTGGTCCATTTGCAGTAATGCATGTTGTTTTGATTTACCGTTCATATTTCTAATTGATTATATGGGTGCATTATTATTATGGTTTGTTGGAAGTAGGTTCTTGGATGATGCATGGACTCTCATAGATATGGATTCTTTAGGCATGTTATATATGTTTGGGTACTAAATGTGTTTAAATCTAAAGTGTGTTTGGATTATGGTTTTATTGCATATACGAGGATTGAAAACATGAAACCCTAATGGGAAAACATGAGGCTCAAAACCTGACCGACTGAGACCTCAGATATATAATGGCATGATATATAAGACTATAAGTTTAGTGTCCAATATATAAACCTATTTTCCATTCTATCTTTGTTGGAATAATCATAATGCGATACTTATTATGAACTAAGCATGTTATAAGCATTGTGCTCATTGACAAATCTTGTCTTTCATAGATGCTGTGGGGATTCCATGAGGGTTTTGATTATGATGATACAATGAAGTACATATTGATGACATCACTAGTATATGACTGGAATGTGCAAATTATCATGGGTAAAATATTGGAAGTTAACTTCATTGACTGCTTAGGCATGCTTACTTATGAAGTAATGTCTGTGGAATCCCATTCAAAAACAAAAATCTTATAGTTGATAAGGATTGAATATCTTGAAAACCAATAATGGTGGAGTCTCCTTACACTCGAGGTGTTGGTCAATGTGTTGTGTTTATTTTCCTTACTATATTGCTTTACATGAGTGTATAGTGCATATTTGAGAATGAAAAGGTAGCAGTTGTGTCTAGTATTTTAAGTATATATGTTCATGACCATTATGTTAGTGATTTCTTAGGCATAATCACTTATGCAACGATGTGTGTGGATTCCAATGCAAAACACCCTGTAGAAAGATCTTAATCCCTTCATAAAACTAATGGCTTATAGTTGACAAGTAGTGGAGATATTGAAAACCCGGGCTGTCCTTAGAATGAATCGGTCAGTTGATGTGCCATGCTTCTCTTCTATACATATATTTTTGACCATGGGGTGCTTTATTTACTTGAGAACATAACTCATATTTGAGGGTGAAAAAGTAGCAAGTGTGTTTAGCATCTACGGTGTGAGGAAGTGGTCTTATTTCACAAGGTGGTACATTTGCAATGATACTTAAAGATGTTGGCACTCCACATAAGTGGGTGACTTTGTGCTCAGCAATGGCATCAAATATGTCTTTTGCATTTACACTTTTGCAGCAAATACTAGTGCTTGTGTAGTTATGCCCCATGGAAATCCCCAACCATTACAATGAAACATGGGTGTTTTCCACAAGTAAACATGCTTAGACTTCATTTCCCATGCTAAAATAATACCAATTGTATTGAGATAGGCACCTCTATGACTGTAGACAACACCTTTAGGACTGGACGTGGTTCCTGATGTGTAGTTTAATGAGATAACTTCCCATTCATCTTCAGGCCAGCGAGTCTCAAAATTTGGATCTCCACTTATCAAAACTTTTCATAATCAAGAAGATCTTTATGATCTTCATTCAAAGAATATTCTCTATATTTGTCCAATTCATGGATCACAATAATTAATGGTAATTTGAGTTTGTGTTTTAGGTACAAATGGATTCTACATTGTACTTTTTGTTGTAACATTGATGATTTGAGCTACATTACCTTCATGTAGCTTATTTTAATATTGATGGTTTGATATTTATCTTTTACATTGTATCTTTCTTGTATGTGACAACAAATGACGTTGGAATTTGAGAAAGCTAGGCCTAGTAGCTATCTCTTCACATAAATAGTTTCCTAACATTAATTGATAGATAACTAATTTGACAACACTTTCACTAAGTAAGAATGGGCTCATTCAAGTACATGAAACCATCTTGGTGTTTAGCACGAATATCTTGAAATTTTTTATGGTTTGTTTATTGCTTTTGTTTGAAGCATTTTGTCGATTTTTGAAGTTTGTGTGTATTTTGGTTAAATATTATGTTAAGTCCTTTGAATGCTTCTAGTTCTTATTCGAAGCTTGATTTAACCCTTTGTTGTAGCTTGAATCAAGGTTGGTTTTAGGGTTTGAGAAAAGATTTATTTATTAACTTTTAGTTACATGAATTAATTGTCTTCAGTTTTTCGATTATTTTACGCTGATTGTATATTTTCTTTGTAAATACTTATAGTTATTCAAAAAAATAAACTTGATCTCTACATAGCTAAGCGAAGAGAAAAATGGTCTATGCACTAGGTTTGTATGCATTGATCGTAAGACACCTATTAGCACAAGACCAACATTCATCTAATGCAATAATTAATTGGCATAATTACAATGTGTAATTATATTAGCTTCCATGACCATAATTGGCTAGTGGAGGCCAAGATCGAGCGTAATGTATGATTATATCAATTTATCAGTTTGTCAAGATTCAAGTCCACACATGTTCGCTGGACCATTAAGGGATGAGATAACAAGTGGAGTCCCCACTTGCCCTGGATCTAGTTAGTGCAGTACATGTTCTATTGTTGATGATGTGATTCATGTTATTTGACTAATGTTGTTGTTCCTCTATTTTGACAATATTCTATAAATCAGTGAAATATTCACCATTTTTTACAATTTTTTATAATGAAGTTAAATATTCGCCAAGATTTTACAATATCTTATAACTTAGTGAAAGATTCACCAAGATTTTACAACATTATATAATAAAATGAAATATTCGCCGAATTTTTTATATATAAATATTATATTATTGATAAAATCGCCTTCAAATTTTCCTATATATCGGAGAGATTCGCCCATTTTTTATACATATAAATCTAGGGGGGGTTCTTAAAATCATCCTTGTTTCTCATTTCCCAAATTGATAATTTTAAAATCTAGGGAAGAATGATGTGTCTTACAATTGGTTTTATTCTTGAATTTGTCACACAAGTCATAATACTTTTCCAAATTAATTATTGACTTAGGGATAAGATTGGAAGGGAAGTTGGGGTCGGATAAGGACTTGTCATGATCAACCTCATCAATAACTACATCTTTAAAAGTATCTTAGGCTGTCAAAAAGTAAAGGATTTGTTGATCATCATCAAATACCTTCCAATTAGTAACATTGTTAAGAATAAAAGGTCTGTATATAAAATCTATTGAGAGTGTATTAGGGGACAGGCCTTCAGGGGGAATGACCTTAGATGCAGTATTAGTTAACAAGTCTGTATCGAAATTTTGGGATCTAGGGATGGAGTTAATGTTAAAAGCTTTAAAATAAATAGTTATGTCCCTAATCAAATGTGGTGATATATAATGGATCATGTTTCTTACCTTATTTACAATAAACTCGGAATCTCCGTAGCACTCTATTACCTAAGAACCTAAATTGATTTATTTCCTGAGTCCCTGCACAAGGGCGTCATACTCAGCAATGTTATTAGTAAAATCGAACTCCAATCTACAGGAAATCATTATCTTGGTGTCTTTAGTATCTATCAATACACAACCTACACCAGCTCCATCTTTTGATTTAGATCCATCAAAGAATAAAGTAAATGAACACAAATATATTCTAAAATTGGTTTTTATATTATATGCATTATGAACAATAGAACTAGCAAATGGAACAATAGTATAATTATTGATTTCAGATCAATTTCCAACGTCCTTACGAGGGGATGAATCAACATGCCGATTCCAAAAAAAAGAATCAAATGTGTAATGTTCTATACATGAGCTGAAGTAAACAACATGCTCACTGGGATCATTCAAGTCAGTGACTGCCTGTTTCATATAGGGTTCTCTTACAATTTTGGTTTGATTTGGTTTCCCATTGTAAGGGAGCCATTAATGGAACGAGTCAGTGGTGGAATAACCCTTGAGTTTTTCTGACCAACCTCTGCTCAAACACCTTCTCATCAATCACAATGTCAATGGTCTGGTGAATTCTCAGGCCAATAGATAACTTTAAAAGGACACTTTTTAATTCCCCTACCACCATGGATCTTGATATGTCAAGCTGAAAAATCTAGGTAGGGAACAATTCCCAAGATGCATTTAGTTTCTTGCATATAGAACGTGACATAACATTTGATGAAGAACCTGAGTCTATCATACAATTATGTACATCTCTATTGCATATTTCAAATGTGAGTAGGAAAGGAGCAGTTCTTTTCTCACTCAGCTTCTAACTATCAGGCTTAGAGTAAGTTTCTAAGCTGTTGTTGTTCTGAATTTCCCTGGATTTGTTTAAAATCATGCTTTTAGGAATATTTTCTCTAATTGAGGGTATCTTCAGAAGTTCAAATAAATATATGTTACCCTTTTCCATTTTTAAATCATTAATCAAAATATATTCAATCTCGGGGATAATTTGTTTCCTTTTAAACACTTTTTTAACCTGTATTGGAAGTGGATGTTGACGAAAAGGTTTCCTGTGAGATTTGGCATTTACTTAATAATGTTGAACATTATAAATCATTTTAGATTCTTCTTCTTCTTTGGCCATAGGTAATTCATAAAAACAATTTATGGTATTAAAACGCTGATCCTTTTCTTCACTAGGGTGTTGAGAATCTCCAATTTCTTTAGAATTCTCCCTAATGTCTTATGAAGTAGTTTGAGATCCAGTTGGCAGGGCCTTGAAATAGAACAAATATCATAAGAAGTTAATGTTTCATTAGGTTTTGGGGGAGATTTATCTTGGTAAGGTATCCTAAAAGGTGGCATCACAAAACCTTTGTTATTGGTCTGATCCTCAATGTTGGTTTTTTTCAAATCGACCATGTCATTATAAATTTTCTATAACTATTTATTCATGTACTTGTCCACTTCAAAAGGGTCCTTAGTTTTTGATGTGGGTTTATGGAATTATCTTTCCTTTTTCGAGATGTAAGAGGCTGATCTATTGGAATGTATGGATTATCTTTTAAACAAAAGATATCCTTCTCCAACAAAACGGCTTCAGTAAATGCCTCCTAGAGGTTGGTCTTGTGTGCTCTTTTCACCCACATGTCAATGAGAGTAAGTAGACCCGTGATGTAATAAGCAACCAATAGCTCTTCAATAGGAAGAACATTTGCATGGATTCTATTTTTTAAACAAGAGAACCTCTTATTGAGTCCTTAACCATATCCTTTCCCTTTGTCCTCAAAGAGGACAGATCTATAACCAAATCTTCAGGAGTGTTTTCATATCCAAATTTTTGGATAAACAACTTTTGAAATTCATCCTAGGAATTGATGGATCAATACTCTAAAGAGAAGTACCAAGTAGAGTCATTTCCTTCAAAAGAGTAGGGAAACAACCTACACACTACGTCTTCATGTACCATGTTTCTTAGTCTAATGGATTGCAAAAAAGTCTTGATGTGTTCTTCAGCATGAGACCTTTCATCAAGATTAAACATAAGTATCCACTTCTCTACATTTTTAGGTAATTTTTGTTGTTGTCCAGGAATAAAAACTTCATCATGATCTAGCTAGGTTCTATTAAGTTGTTCTTCCATGGGTCTTTCTTCTGAAGAAGAAGGGCTTAAGGATGTCTTACTATTTGAGGATTCCTCATATGGTGATGAAGATGAGATGGGAGGTGTAGGTGGTGGTCCACCAAATTGTATGTTGAGGTGCGGACTATCCTGAAGATGATATGTTTGTTCAAATAATGGATTGGTTTGGATATCAATAAGTGATTCCTATTCAGTTGTGTTTTGTTTGCTTATGCTAACAGGAGAATTATCAGTTGAAAGAGGTTGGGACAAGATGTTTCTAAGGTTCTGTGTTAATTTAGCCCTATGTTCTACCCTAGCAGTGATATCTTGAGTACTATTCCTCATTTGTTCAAGATTCAAAGGCCGTCTAGTTAGTGAGACAAAAATGATCTCAAGTCTTTTTTTTACTTGTTCTAAAACAGGGGCAATAGGGACTATCATTTGGGTTTCCACAAGTTGAACTGTGGATGTAGACGTTTGTGTTTGATTTCTAGTAATGATTGGTGATATGGGAAGAATATTTTTTCTACTATTTTGTCTAGACATGGCTAATCATACCCCTCCTTCTAGCGCCATTTGTTGATGGCTCGAATTGTAATTGGTGGAAAAAATACAAGGAAATCAACAAGAGGAGAAAGCCCAGTCTTAAACGAGTCAAACAATACTACACAAGGATGGTCCTATCCCCAAACTGTTTGGTATAACTAACCCCTACATATATAAGGCCTCTGCTGAAACAATGAAAATAGATCCAACTTGATCTCTTCTTCCTATGTGGAAGATCTGAAGGGTATGTAGTGACCGTGAACTGATCTAATACTAAAGCTTAAGAATGATGATAATATGAGATAGAACGATCAGATCAATAATATATAACAAATGTTAATCCAATTTATAAACATATAAACCAAATTTATTCTTGTCAACTTTAAATAAAACAAAGCAATCACAAATGAATTATTTTATCCAAAGGTTTTAAGCACATAATCATTCTAACAAAGAAATTCCAATTGAAAAAGTAGCATTTAACATGAGTAACCGTTTATTAGTTGCAACAAGAATCATATGAATCAAATAAAGACATTTATTTAATACATAACTAACATAATAACTGAGTAATGACAAATCAAAACAGAGATTAGTGTGTCCAATAATGATGCAACGTATAATAAAGATGTCTGAAAGATAAAATAATAACCAAGATTCATCAAAGAAACTTAATGAATGAACCAAGAGATGGAAGAAAGAAACTAACTGAATTTATTCAAAAAGAAAAAAATTACAGTTATGCAACATATAAAGTATCTCCAGTCTTTACCTTGTGGTTACTTCTCCTATCATCTTTTTGGTTCCCTCCTTCTCTCCTCTCTCGTGGATGCATCTATATGAGATATCCCTCTCTTTAAATAATAATTACAAATATTAAAAAGAAATAAATCCCCCACAGAGGTAGGGATCATAAAATATTGTTTCATGATTTGCCAAGGGCAGATTGCCACTTGGGAAATACATCTAGTAAATCTTGTATGTCCTGATATTGGGAAAACTCTAGTTGCAACTGATCCTTGCAGATAAGTGACTTGATATCCCTCTTCTTTACTTTCTCCCATTCTCAGAGAAAGAGATTGGTCCTCATTTGTGAATTCAAGGGTGACTTAGTCCATTCCTTGATTTCTACCACGTGAATATGATCGAGTTGCTCAATATGCTCCTTAGTCTTTGATAACTCCCTTTCAACTTGATCCAACATAATCTTAGGAGGCAGAGCATCTTCAATTGGATCAATAAGTGGTAAGTAATTCCAGAAAAATCAATAGGTTTTCTGATTTCTTGCAGGCTCTATGTCCACCATGATTGGTTGAATCAACTGATTCACACAAATTGTCCCAAGATTCCAATGATATTTTGATCCTCCTTAGCTTGATCTTGTCTAAAATTGGCACATCTTCAGGTTTATCCTTAATATACCTCTTCCAATCCACCATATCATCATAGGCTTTGGTTTCTTCTTTCTTCCTTTGATTATGATCATAAATGAGGTTACATTAATTTTTAAAGGCATTGTAAGTCTCTTGAATTTCATTTAATCCTTCGAAAAAACTGACCATTACTTTGTTAAGGTCGTGTTGGATCTTGGAAGCCAGTTCTTGGAATTCTTCCTTTGTAAATTTAGAAAAAGAGGAAGCAACAAATATGAACTGGAAATCCTCCAACTGTTGTTCGAGGGTTGGGATCTTTTCAACATTTTTCACATTAATCCCTTGTATTTCTTCTATCTTTTGTTTGTGAAAAACATTCTTCTCTTGCAAGTGCTTGATTTCGTCCTCATAATTATTCTTCAAATTCTGCAACTCATTTTGATGGTGCTCATTATCCTTATATTGCTCTTGTTTAAACCTTTGCAACTCTTGTTCTTTTGCCTCAATTTCCTTGTTGAGTGAGGTAACTGAGTCATAATTGGCTCCGATAAAGGCTCTCATGGAAGCTTCTATTTCCAGAGCTTCTTGTTTGACATGTGTTGAAGCTCTCTTCCATATGATATGGTTTGGTACAATGCCATGCATGCATGTTCCTTCATTGGTTCCTTTCTTCACCACATATTTCTTTGTATTACTCCAGAACTATTCCCCAAGGGAAACCACAACATCATCCCCAAAATATTCTATCTCTTCTACTATGGTAGTTGACATTCCAGACACTGTGACTAAAGACATAGGTTGGGAAAGTGGAGTTGAGATGGGCATGTTGACCTAGTAAAAATTTTCACTAAAAATATTTCGTCGAGGTAGAATTCTCAAGTTGGAAACGGTAAAATAACAATGAAAATTCAAAATATTTAAAAAATGAATTCAATGGCAAAATGAATTTGAATCATAGATTTCAAAAAGATCAACGGTTGAAATTAAAGCAGGAAAGGAAATTACGATGGTAATATTTCGATCCTTTTATTTTTTGATTTCCGCAATCTGCAGTCTACAATGTGGTTTGTGGAATTGTGAAGTGAAAGTTTCTAACCAAAAACTACTTTATTGCTTCTGCAATCGACAATATGCATTGTGGGTTGCAGAATCGTGGAAGTGTGACTTGCGATTTTATAATATTTTGGGTTTTTGATTTTCACAATCCACATTGTAGGTTGTGGAATTGCGAGACCGATAAATTAAATTCTTATTGTGAAAATTGTTCCAAAATACGCAATTCACATTGCGAGTTGCGGATTGTGGAAAGGTGAAAATGAAAAAATCAAAAGAATTACAACATCCTCCAAACACAAATTTCAAAACCTCCAAAAAAAGGACTCCCACTATTCGCTTTACGGATTGCGGAATCAATATCTTTGAAAGAAAAGAATATTTTCTGCAATCCACAAACCCAAAAAAAACAAGGCGTTGAATCAAATTTTATTCAAACCAAAACATGAAAACACATAAGAATAAAGACAACAATGAATACTACCACACAATCAAGATGATAACCTCAAAGATTACCTTAATGGTGAGTAAATGGGGTTCCCATTTTATCAATTAAAATAGGGTTTGTTGTGTCAACAACACATCCCTGGATTCATTTCTATTATGAGAATTTTCACATTGTTTATAATTTTTCCTCGGTATAGGATTATCCATTTGTACCATAAATTCCACTAGTATGAGCACAGATCGATCAAATTCTTGGGATAATGATTATGCAAGGGCTCAATCTAACCTGCACATGAACCATAAAAATGATATATATTATCTCTTCAAATGATTTATAGCTATGCAAGCCATTATCAAACATCATATCTCTCTGTTCAATAACCCAACATCACTTTGTGTAAACATTAAATCAACATAACATTCAAATAAGTAAAATAGTGCCTATGGTTTATGAATGAATTGATTCATTTAATCACATTAGAGGAAATTTGGGGTCTAAAATGGGCCTTATAAGAAAACGTGCCAAAATAAGTTTTTGTGAGTTGGAATTCAAGAACCAATAGAATTTCAATAAAATAAGTCAACCATAATGGTTGAATTTACATATTTGTCATTAAAAAAAACTACTTTTTTTGTTCGTATTTTCGACATATCTCCCTATGTTTTTACTCAAATTTCGATCGGGAGAGCTCGTTGGATGCAGAATTTGATTCTGCATCCAACGAGCTCTCCCGATCGAAATTTGAGTAAAAACATAGGGAGATATGTCGAAAATACGAACACAAAAAGTAGTTTTTTTCTTTCTTCCTCCAAAATTAATCAATATTATTTTATTATTTTAACTATTATTTTATTATTTTCCTTAGGAGGCCCATTTTAGACCCCAAAATTCCTCTAATGACTATCTCCACTGTATCCATGATCGACAATGATGATGGTTATTGAATGAGGGATGGAATTCCCAAGCAATCCATACCCCAAATCTTGTCTCATCCATTATGAATCCATGTTTTGGTAGCTCTACTCTAAATAAGAGCATTAATGGAGTAGTTGACAATTAATGAGATGCAATCAATTATTTTCCACTATGCCATAACCAAAGTCGACCACTCATAGCACTATAGGTA
>LPNX010709509.1:121958-144420 GCA_001517045.1 Pseudotsuga menziesii | reverse complement strand
TCATACTGTTGTTAGTCTCTGTCATGCAGGGACTATAGAGATCACTTGGTCGCCAAACTTGAGTTGACTTTTTAATAACTTATGCATTTTAAAATTGTTGTCTAATGTATTCAAAATAATAATTAATTGTTTTATTTTTAGAAAATTAAAAAAAAATGAAATTTAACATTTCTGATTTTTTATTGGTTATGAACTTTGATTTGACAAAGTACTCATGTTGGAGAGGTGACATTTTTTAAATTAAAAATTAACAAATTCAATAAAAATTTATAAAATTGCCACACACTTATCTTGCAGAATGCATTAAATGTGAGTTTACAATTGTGGGAGAGGGGTCACAATACCCAATTTAGTGATAATGTGATAGTCATTAATGACCATAATTGGTTGTATGAGTTCTTTATGAAATTGGTTGAGCTTGCATCTTCTTCCTTTGCAAAGGTGGCTATTTGCATTAAACTCGCAGTGTACATCTTTTTAATATGACTATTTTCATTAAAGTTTGATTGAAAATTCATCTACAACATCTGCAAAAGATATGATATTAAATATGTACAATTATGTTTTCTTATTTCTACAATGTCTATGTGTGAAAATTCCCATGATCACTTGTATAATGTGAAATTGTATCCACCTAACACCATTACAAACTATTGTTGGAACATGCGACACATTAGGTTAGTATATTTGACACTTTGCAGTCTTTCGAACCTTCGTTCAATATGCACACGTCGTGCATGATATGAAATACAAAAGATCAAAATTGTTTGTATAGTTTAGCATGTTAAGCTGGTTTAATAAATCCACTTTTATACTTCATGTTATGCGATGGAAAATTTCTACAAAATTGGTTTTTGCATAGATACTTTTCCAATGAGAAAGTGTTTAATAATTAATAAAATCAAATGAAGTTGGAAAAAACTTTATAATTAATAAAATGAATTGAAGTTGGAAAAAGATAAGTTGTTGGGTGAGATTTGATATTTAAGCAAAGATATACAATTAATTCATTAAATTGTTTCTTAAGATAATATAAAGAACATAAAATATGGAACAACAATCTAAAAGTTATGTTTTTGACAATTTTTTTTCCCAAAAATGAATAGAAAATAACATCATATCAAAAATATTAAAATATTTTATAAGTACATCACCATATTTCAACCAAGAACATAATCTTAAGGCAGGAACAAGCTACTTTGAAGCTTATATATATTGATAAACATGGGAGCAATAAAACATTTGGGGTTTAATCCTTATATTTGGAATATTTAATAAATAGATAAAATTTATAACCTATAGATTTTGATAATAAAACACATAACTTATATGGGAGTATAACTTTAATCATATATTGAATAATCATAGTAATTTTGGAATAAAAGTTAAAATTACTCATTTAAGTCTAGAAGGGAATGGGTGTAGTCTAACCAATCATCCTTACCAAATGAATTCCTATTGGGAAAATTCTGCTACATGATTTTCCCTCTACCTCCCCCATGGCTTCTGCAAGAAATGTAATAAAATATACCATGAATATTTGTATTTCCATATAACATAATTAAGTCCCCTTGGCCCCTTAATACAGGGCAATATATTTTCTCATTTATGTATCATAGTTTATTCCCTAATATGTATAGACGTGATAGAATATTACCTACAAATTGACCCCCCATGTATGGAATTGTTATGATAAAAATTAGGAGAAGAACATCATTTGGTTACTCTAGTTTAGACATTGTTATTATGATAGCAATTTTGTTGGGTTCTACTCCACTAACATGTTGTGTTTATAGCTTAGTTATAAGCTTAAACAACATAGAATAACTTGGAACATACATAGTACATTTTTTGAGTTAGTGAAAAACACTTTTCTCCTTAATTAATTATTATGATCTTTTTACACTTTTAAAAAATAAAATTCTACGTAAATTTTAATTATATTTGAAATACAATTTAACAATAATATATAAATATTAAATTTATTATACAACATAAAACACATTCAAATTTCTTTACCTATTAGTGATAACCACTTAAAAGAGATCAAACCTTCTTTCTTCTAACTATCTATGTTAAATCCTTTAAATGTTCATAATTAATGGATAAATCCTCTAACTATCTAAATTAAACCCTTTATATGTGCATAACTAATGGAAAAATCCTTTAGTCCCGGATGCGGGTGTGTGAAGGAGATGGAAGCCCCTCCCCCATGTCACCGCATGTTTAAAATCAGTTTGACGGTCCATGCAGCTACGCTAAAAGACATTTTATGCATGCATACCGGATCTCATTTTGCAACCAGGATATGGACGACTCTAGATATGGATGGATTTGGTACCAGCATGTCCCTCGAGACTCCCTGACCATGTCGTTGTGTTCCTGGCTTGGCCACCAAGGAAATATTCATCTGCAGGGAAGAAGCTATATCAGACAGCAGTAGTGGACATGGAAGGTTAACAGATCCACTGTGCAAAGGTTTTCTCTCCATCACTGGAATTATCACCCAGGTCTAGTGCATTGGGAGATCACCACTGGGAGACTGGGAAAGAATTTCTCACGGCCCATCTGTTGTAAAGGAAAGTTTCCATTGGCTAGGGTTTAAGAGGACATTGACGTACTAGGGCTGAAAGGTGGATGCAAATGGTTCTGCAAGTAAATACAAATAAGATTCAGAGATTAGAATGAACCACTTATACTATGAAACGAGAACTCGACACAGTTCTCATTTTTCTCTCTCCTAATTTTAGTAGCTATTATTACCTTCGTTTCAAAAAGGGTTGATACCAGTATCGCACATTTTCATTTCAAGGCATTATTAGGGCCTTTGAATCTTCTTTGTCGTAAAATATTTTTAATTTATATTTTCAAGTGTGTTTTTTAGAAATTTAACAAAATAACATATATTTAGAAGCAAGTTATAATGAAAAACATATACATTTTGCAAATGTTTCTTTAAAATAAGACATTTTTATCGACAAATTTGTAAAGTATTCTAGAAATAAAAACATTGAAAACCATTTTCAATGGATTTTCAGAGATATTTTGCATAAAAACGATACTATTTTATACTATTTTCCAGAAAGTGACGATTCACATAAATTCAAGGAAAACTATACCACATATTTGTAAATAACATATTAGAAACATTATATATAGAAATTTTGTTTCTGAAATAAAGTCTGAAAGTCAAAACATTACTAATATATCTTATTACAAAGTTGTCAAATTTAACATTTTCTTCAAGACATGAAACTAATCAACAATATCAGGCCGGCCAAATTCTTCATTGAAATTGGAATTTTCTCAGCTTGGCTTCCTTCAGGCACATCAATGTCCTCTTCCATTGGGTCTTCTATGTCTACAAGATGCCCAAAGTTCTCCTTTCCAAACATCCCTCCTAATGGGGCTTGAGGCTCTTTTAACATCTTCGCCACAAGTGTTTCACTAAATTAAAAAAGTACATTAAAATATTACGTCGATATTACATAAAATTAAAATAAAAATATTAACCCCCCCAACCCCCTAAACCCCCTCCCCCACATTAAATTTAACTAAATAACAAAATTTTAAAACCCCCTTAACCCTAACATCGACATTACAAAAAATAATTAAAAAGTTTAAAGCCCCACCACATTACATTTAATAAAAATAAAAATTAAAAACCCTAACCCCCTAACTCCCCACAACATTACATTAAAAAAACATTACATTAAACCCCCCTACCCTGTAAACCACCCTCACAATATTACATTAAAAAACATTTAAAAAAAATTATACCCCTTAACCAGTAAACCCCACCCCACCCACACAACATTACAATAAAAAAATACGATTTTTGTTTTTTATAGACCCTCCCCCTAACCCCCACAACATTAAATTTAAAACAATATTAACAAAACAATTTAACCCCTAACCCCCTAAACGACCCCTACACATTACATTAAAAAAATTAATAATTAAAAATTCTCGCCCCTCCCTTCTCCCTCCTAATAGTTAGCAAGCATTAAATCCAAATTACCATTGTTTTGTAGAATCCCTTTGCTTTAGCGGAGAAAGCACTAGACACTTAGTCTCATTCTCTCCAAGGAACCAACTAAAGACACCAGCATAAATCCCAACCACACAATCCGAACCACCCTTCCTTCTTTTAGGTACCGTCCATACAGATGTTGTGGAGGAAGATAAATGATCTATTCGCCAAATCTACTCTTAAGAGGATAATAATCCAAGAATGTGTATGGGGGGTTTACAAAGAATAAGGTTTTCACTACTTGACTAGTTTGGTTTGACCTTAACCTCATTATTCTTCCCAGGAATAGAAATATTCATCCAAAAATCCATCTGAATATCCATCCCAAGAGATAGTGACTCTTCCACAGGATGAAAACATAAACATAGATACATGCACATTTTATATAATAATACTAGCATACCCCCAAACCGGGGAAATGAAACACCAAAGAGAACTTCGATATGTTTCAAAAATGAAAGAAAGTTGTGTGTAGATAATAGAAGTTTATGTGATGAAAGAAAGTGTAGGAAAATAAGTGAAAATAAGTTACATAAAACTTCTAAATCAAACTTGTAAATCGCCACATAAGTGAAAATAAGTTTCCTCTAAAAAGATTTTGTAAAGCAAAAAAGTCCAAAAATCCAAGAGGCGTAGTTTTTAGGATTTTTCCAAGTTTTAGGTAGCTTCACGAGAGACTATACCTTTGCAATTGAAACTTGAACTATGCGAGACATCAAAATTTGCACAAGCGACACCATTTTTCCTGTCGTCCATTCGCGTGGGTCCTCTTATAATCTCATGTATTGAAGATCAATTAATGGACAAATTGTAGCTCAAGGGGAACAAGTTTTGATGTGACACCTCCTTGCTAGACGACAGATGCTATATAATTTTCATGGGATTCCATAGAGTGTCCAAGCTGATCAAAAGTCAAGGAGCTGCTCGAGGCAATTGGAAGTGCGTCGTCCATGATGCTAATATTCAACTCATTTAAGCGCGAAGGTCACTGCATGCAAACGATAACGATAATGATTTTTAAAATTATTAACGAGATAAGTACCTCACATTAAAATTCTCACTAAATTCGGTGAGACATGTTACCTCATCAGTCCTTTTCATAAATGGGGCCATAAATCTTTTCACAAACCCTTCGATAGAGTCACCATGACCCTTAAGTTCCAAAACGTGTAAGCTGTGGAGAGAAATGGATGAAAGGTAACGTATGGACTGGATCCGGAAATTAGTTAAGCGAAGCCATACCAAATCTCCCCAAAAATCCCACCAGCCAAAATCTATGGGATCAGGGGAACTTCCAGCACCACTAGATGGACACCTTCACATTTGAGCGTCGACAATTTGCTGAAACCAGGTGGATTTTCATCTTTCCATGTCCGAATTCCCCTTATTGGTAAAAATGATCCGCGCTGACGATCACATAAAATGACATTAAATGCACTAACTTAATGGAGCAAGCTATTTAAGTACGTACAAAACACTTACGCATACCTGCGACTGCCACAATTCAAATATATCATTGGAGGAGGTAAGCCGCAGTGGGATACATACTGTTGGCAACACGTAAAACGATTCTCGTGCTTCTCGTGCAATATGTCTTGCCAATTCCCCAAGTTGACCGTGCATTGTAAGTTTATAACCCCGGTACTGAAGGGCGAGATCACTGTAACCAATCATCTGAAGAACCAAAATAAATAGTTAGCTCCATGGAGATATTGCTAAGATTAATAAAAACTGGTTTCCAACGCTAAAAGAAGCATATTACTTACAGGATTGTCCGGCTGTTCTCTGCATTTAATTTCATCATCAGACTGCACATCATAATGAAAGTCTACAAAGCATTTTCGATGGAGACTTTCAAGGGAGTGAACAATATTTCTGCCATATAATCCGTTCAAAACTCTAATCGCCAATTCTGTCTCTTCTTCCACTAAGAAACAACCAATGTCCAAAAATGCCTGTTTTTCTCGAGGATTTAGAGAACAATCGTAACTAACTTTTAATGTATTTATTATATCGTCGTGCAATGTTGTAGAGAACCTTATTAATTGCTGCTTCCAGTACTCTTTGTCAGGCCTCCCAACAAAGTGTCCTCCCAAAACTTTCAAGGACAAAGGCAGCCCCTTACAGATTTCTAAGAACTTGTCAACTAGAGCTTTGAATTCCTGGGGTGGTTTGGATTGACGAAAAGCATGTTGGCAGAAGAGTTGTCGGGCATGCTCTCTATTTAATGGATTTACATGATATAATAAAGTTTCTGGAGAAGGGCGTCTAGGTAATTCTCTATCACAAGATGTGATGAATATCAGACTCCCACATCCCACAAAATCAATATCTAAAATACCATCTATTTGATCCATATGATCAACATCATCCAAAACAAGAAGAATTCGACAATGTCGTAAAATATGCTTCCCTTTGTCGATATCAAAATCCTAATCATAACCAATCAAATCACAAAGGAGCTTTCGTTGCAACGATTGTAAATCCTTTTTTCTGACTTCAAACAGAAAACATGATCTGCCATTAAAATTTGGATGTCGCAAGTTGTAGAGATATTTAGCGAGAGTTGACTTTCCTGCTCCACTCATTCCCACGATCCTCACAACCATCGTCTGGTTCAACTCGCCTTGCTTCACAATTTCATTGATCGGGTAATCCTCCACCGCTTTCTCAAGCCCGATTGGGTATTTGGCGACCTCTGATGGTCCCCATTTAAATACCTCTTCTAATACAATGCCCACAATTTTATTCAAAATCTCCCCTTGGTCACTAAAAAATGCAAACACAACAGATATATTGACTCGTTATTGTTTAAAAACTTAAAAGTAGATTGGAACTTTATGTATGATGTAGATAATGTGAGAAATAAGTAAAGAATGTTTTCACCTTTCCTCCATTTTGAACAGCAGGCCAGAAATATTTGAGGCTTCAATGAGAGCATTTTTCCATCTTGTCCATGGAGACTCTACCATTGCTTTGATGTTTTTCAAAGGCATTTTTATAACATCCTCTTTGAATGTGACAAAGATCCATTGGCTGGATATCATAGAACACTGGAATAACCTTACTTTGGCGATTATGATGTGATCTCAACATCAAAAGCAGTTCATCCAAGCACCAGCTGGATTGAGCATATCTCTGAGAAAATATGGCAATATTAACGGTTGCACTCTGAATGGTGTTGAGGATTGTATCTGAGATAGTATCTCCCGTGCGAATCTCATTTTTATCGAGGAAGACGCCCAGGCTGTGATACTTTGTGAGGCAATAGTATATGAGGATGGAAATTCACGGCGACAGTATTAATTTGCTGACGGGAAAAAGAAGACACAGAGGAAAGAAGAGGGGGAGGATGGGGGCGGGAGTAGAGCTCCGCTCCCGCCCCCATCCTCCCCCTCTTCTTTCCTCTGCGTCTTCTTTTTCCTGTCAGCAAATTAATACTGTTGCCTCGTGCCTTCCCACACGGCTTTTCATCTGCATTTATATTAAAATAAATATTTCTCCTTGGCATTTCCGTGAGAACAACTAATCTTTGAGGAAAAATGCAATAACAGAGGCAGTCTTTGGATAGAACCTAAGTACCCAATCGAGGACAAAGCTGGGGGATGCAATTCAAGCACCCTAAAGATATTGAGCGTGCACCTTTGCTGGGAACATTCTTTCTCAAAAAATAATTAAGTCCGCGAGATTTCCATTTCAGTGAATCCTACTCGTAAGTTAGAATGGGAATCCATGCAACTTCTCTCGTATAATTTTGAAAATAGAAAAAATGGCGGGGTGGGTGCAATTGACCATGAATTATTTTCATTCCATTCATATCGAATTTTTTTTATGCGTTAAACATCAACCATAGTTTTTCAGTCCATTGATATGGTAATTTAATAAATAAAAGTGGGCATCTCTATATGATAGATAGTTCGAACGAACCTGTCCCAACGAAGGAAGGTGGGAAATTCGCGGCGACAGTATTAATTTGCTGACGGGAAAAAGAAGACACAGAGGAAAGAAGAGGGGGAGGATGGGGGCGGGAGCGGAGCTCCGCTCCCTTGGCCTCTAAAGAGGCGCCATTCACTGGTGGTGCAATTCTCAGAATCGCGCCACTAGTGAATGGCGCCTCTTTGGCGGCCAAGGGAGAAGAGCTCGGCTCCCGCCCCCATCCTCCCCCTCTTATTTCCTCTGTGTCTTCTTTTTCCCATCATAAAATTAATACTGTCGCCGCAAATTCCGTTTATCTTCACCCTCAGAATCGCACCACCAGTGAATGGCGCCTCTTTGGCGGCCAAGGGAGCGAAGCTCCGCTCCCGCCCCCATCCTCCCCCTCTTCTTTCCTCTGCGTCTTCTTTTTCCCATCAGCAAATTAATACTGTCACCATGAATTATGTTTATCTTCACCCTCTCACTAGTATAATATCGGTAGTAAGAGTGAAGAGAAGCCCTCGCAGTCGGCAGCTCTTTGGCGGCCAAGGGATCTCCGCTCCGTTCCCGCCCCCATCCTCCCCCTCTTATTTCCTCTGTGTCTTCTTTTTCCCGTCAGCAAATTAATACTGTCTTCATGAATTCCCTTTATATTCACCCTCTCACCAATATAATATCGGTAGTTCGAGTGAAGAGAAGCCCTCGCAGTCGTCTTCGGTTTGCGAAATGGAGTTGTCTAGAGACGACTAGCAAATGCCGGAGGAGTTGGAGTTTTGGAAATATTTGTTTGTTGAATCAGAAAGCGCTGAGTACCTAAATGAGGAGGTTGACATGTCCGTCGATCGGACAGCCTTGTGAAATTTCCAAGATGCTTGAATCATCTTTTTGCTCAATTTCCAAGATAAAATTGAATTATCTTTTTGTTTCTGCCAGAATTCTAAGAGTGGAGTGTCCATCAAGGAGGCAATATGCTCGTCAAATACAATACATGTATCAGTTTCACTATAATTCCTGCCTTGCTTAATGTTTTGCAAGGCCGCACTATTCATTTTCAAATGTGACGTCACATGATCACCATACCATAAAATATTAATACGTAAATTCCTATTAGGAACGGACACATATGTGTTACTTGTTTGTAGAAGAAAAATGTTTTTAAGGGTGGCTTAATTGTGTTGTCGTCTATTTCACAAATAATTAAGCCACCCTTAAAAACATTTAAGTGTGACCACACATAAGAAAGCTCCCGTACTAGTTATAATATACTATTCATTATTATGTGTGATGTGTTTCAAGGGTTGGGGATGGGCGTTGATATATTTGTATAATTTCAATTTAAAAAACCAATTACCCCAGGAGTTGGCCGCGGGCATTGATATATTTGTATCATTTCAATTTAAACTATCAATTTTCCCTTACTTTTATGTTATCACAAATAAGAGGTAAGTTGGTGTGAAGGTGTTAGATCCATGATAAACCCAACGTTGAAACCTTATATTCATTGTCCCTTTTGATTCAATACAACCCAATATTTACAATAATGTGAAGACAAACACAATTTAAATGAGAGGGAGATATGTATTTTAAACCTAGTCACAAGTCTCTCCTATTAAAAAAAAGTCCTTAGAGCCACGATATCATGAAAAGTATGAATTATGGAAAATACAAACAATAATGTGAAGACAAACACAATTTAAATGAGAGGAAGATATGTATTTTAAACCTACTCGCAAGTCTCTCCTATAAAAACAAATAAAGTCCTTAGAGCCACGATATCATGAAAAGCGTGAATTATGGAAAATACAAACAATAATGTGAAGCAAACACAATTTAAATGAGAGGGAGATATGTATTTTAAACCTAGTCGCAAGTCTCTCCTATAAAAAAAAAATTCCTTAGAGCCACGATATCATGAAAAGCGCGAATTATGGAAAATACAAATTATATATTGTTGTAGTTTTGGTTTTTGATAGGCCTTGGTTGGTTTATTATAAAATTTAAATTTTTTTTTAAATGTAATGTTGTGGGGGTGTTAGGGAGCCTTAGAATAAAAAGGAAAAATTTAATGTCATGATGTTGGGAGTAGGGGGTGCGGGTGTTTTAATTTTTTTTAAAGTAATCTTGTTGGGGGATTTAGGGGGGTGTTTTAAATCCTTTAGATATTTTTTAAAATGTAATGCTATTGAGGGGTTAAGAGGATTAGGGTGGGAGGAGGGGTGAAGGGTTAGATTTTTTTAATATAATGTTGTTGGGGATTTAGGGGTTAGGGGGCGATGTTTTAAATTTTGTAAATGTAATGTTTTTGGGGGGTTAGGGGGATGTTTAATTTTTTTTTTAATGTAATGTAATTTGGGGGGGGGTCAAGGGGTTATGGATTTAATTTTTTTTATTATTATATCCAATCATTCATCTGCAGAAAATATAGATTCTGATGGGGTGTCAGAATCCATGGATGACTGTGAATAATTTCACATGAAACATTTTAGATGTTTTTTATTAGTATGATGTTTGTAATTGAAACTCTAAAGAATTTTTTGATCATTTATATGAATAATTTATTCTTGTAGGGTCTAATATATGATTCATTATGAATCACGACATAATTTGTTTAATTTTAAATGGCTAGAGTGGTGAGATTATTTATGAAATATTTGTTTTTGTTTAATATGCAAGTTTCAAAAAAGTTGTAATTTATCTCTTGAACAAAAAAATATTTTTTCAATTTAGGGGTTGATTTCAGAGTTTTTGTAAACAATAGTATGGCATTTTTAGGCCATGGCACTATTTTTCACCCTGAAAAAAAAATGTGTATACTGGTATCAACACTTTTCTATTTGGGGTTTTTTTTTGGTGTTTTTTATGCAAAAATCATCGTTTTTATGGATAGAGTTCTCGTTCTTAGTATAAAGTTCTTGTTTCATAGTATAAGTGGTTAATGGTTCATACCTTAGCCAAACAAAGGTTGATCCAAGCAGCCCTTCAATCCTCTTCTTGCTTCTCTTGCTCCTCTTGCTCCAAGATACCTACAAAACAAATTATACCTTCCTCAAACCATTATGACCACATATAAAGCAATGATAATCAAATAAACATGAAATAATAATCTGATTAACATCAACATCTGATCATAAACAGAGATTCAATCACACATTGAACAATGATTTGGTAAGAAGAAGGACATCACATCTTTATTAATCTTGAAAACAAGTACAAGCATACCTTCTCTTCAAGTTTGGCACCTCATGAAACCTTGATCTGGTTCTGCTGCTTCTCTACTCAAAGGAACTCAGCCTCCAAGCTCTGCAACACAAGGAGAAAGCTTCTAGGGAAAAGGTGTGGGAAAAAAGAGCTCCAAATCCTCCAACATAACAATGCAAAGATTCAAGTCTCCTCTCATGGACCTCTCTACCTCTATTTATATGCTTTATGAAGAGTTAGGGTCGAATACAAAGTAGTTACAACTGAATGAGTCAGTTGCATAACTACCCAAACTACCCGAATTTCAAAATACGTATTTTTTTTACATTTTCAGGAGGTGTACGCGGGTTACAGAGACAACAGTCACGTATGTGAGGAGGTATACATGGGTTGTAATGCAAAAAGTCATGAATTTAAGGCGTATGCGAGTATTATATATATCAACTCGTGTACATATGCGGGTTTCCTTAAGGAAACTCGCATACACATAAAAAAAACTCATTTTTAGGATACTTCTGGGCATTTCCAGACTTTGGTGTCTTCTAGAAAGTTTTAACAAACTTAAATATCTTTCCAACAATGTAGAGATGAGGTCAAACGAAGTTACAAAACTCAAGATATGGGTCCTCCAAGTTAGGTGTTTTTTCAGTGACTTTGATGAAGTGTCGTCATGGAAGTGTCGACATGCAACATAATCATGGGAAAGTGGTCATAGGCAGAGATGTGTCATTTTTAGCTATAACATATGCCCCCTAATGTATGAGGTTAGAGGAGAAGACGATAGCCGAAATACATTATAAAGGAAATAACTAATTATGGAGAGAGCAAAGAATCCAAGATCAAAAGGCTCGAATAAATGTACCTGAAAGAGAGATAAATGTCAGACAAAACTGATCTCTAGGACATACAAGTCCATATACAAATCATCACCATAAAGATACAGATGGATCAAACATATGTATAACTGATGAAACTATCATGGTTGCTCAATATGCAAAAATGCGCCATATAAAATCTAAAGGAGTCATGGCCACAAATGAACAAGTTGGATCTATACTCGACAATTGATCATAGCCACAAAAATACAAGGTGGATCTATGTCTCAGCAAAATTTCATTTAAAATGTAACAAGGTCTTGTGCAACTTGGGAAATAGCAAAATGACGATGCTACTGTCGGCCCAAGGTCTTCAATCCAAACCGCCCAAAAGGTATGAATCCTAACCATGGGAATAAAGGAGTTGAAGTCAAACATGGAGGAAATTGTTTGATTACCGGTCAATAATGAGAACAGTTAAAAAACATGAGGGAAACCACCATTAATGAAAATGGTCCCCAAATTACCTAGTACATTCTAACAAGTGTGAATACAAGGATTTGAAAGCAAACTCTGGACCTTCTTCATTTTTGGAAAGCTCGAAGAAGAGACAGAATAATGCTTGATAAAGCACTAATTCACGGATTTTACGAGCTCAAACTAGTACATGCTCAATGGTGTTTTCATAGTTTAGAGAGTCTAAAAACTTGAAAGAAGACTCCGGGGGGTGCTTTTTCGTCCAATTTAGTCTCCTGAGGCCGGAAAAGTATAAAACAAACCACAGAAGAACTCTCTTGGCTTTTGAATAAGTAAGGTGCACCTTTTTTGTATTTAGTCAGGAAGGTCTGAAAAAGGTTAAATTACCACCTACCCAACGCTCCTTCAAAAGCAGCATATATCCTGAGTTTTACGAGTGTGAAGGAAGGCAAGATCACTCGGAAAGATTCATTTGATTACAAGAAATGGGACTTACAAGAATAAACTCGATGCTTTGTTCTTTAGGGTTTAACAAGCATGACAAAGACATAAATTACACTCATAATCTTTTTCATGTTTAGGTACAGAGCATGAAAAAGAGAAAACTAAGCTCATATCGGGGGTTCCTTTTCAGTAAGTTTAGTACCTCAGGTCTGGAAAAGCGATAAACCTATGCTTGAGAATACTCTTCTCAATTCTGAAGAAAAGAGAGTGTTCCTTTCTTGTATTATTCAACATGGTCTAAAAAAGTGATAACCTACCACCAATGTGGATGCCCATTAACATATTCTTAACGAACCTGAATGGACAAGTTTACTCGGCAGTCAAGTCTATTTTGACGAGTCAGACCTGGGCCTAAAGAAACTCAATATATTTTCATGAAGTTTTAACGACTCTGAAAAAGTCAACTCGTGGCCTCCTTACTGTTTTTAACAAGCTCGAAGGAGAGCAAAAAGAATGCTCTAAATGCAAGGAGATGAGTGTCAGAGGCAAGTGAAACTAGTTCCAAGTGCAAGGAACAAACATATGCATAATGCAAGGAACATGAGCAAGGTAAAGACACTCAGGGAACATCTCCTCAAGGTAAGAGGTGTCAAGCTGCAAAGGCAAAATGATACAAGGCTTAGCGACAATGAGAACAAATATAAGGGCTTATAGAATGAGCTAAAAGCGTGGAAGCCGGCATCAGGATCATAAGCGTGAGCACGGCACATGCAAATACAGTTACAGCTTGAACAATAAGAAAAGTCCAGTAAACAGTTGTGAATCCAACTAAGAATCCTATCTCCAAGAAACAACAACATCAGGATCGTATTCAGAAGAAAAGATCTGAAGCAGGTCACTTTGGCAGAAACACATGCGACTTTGCTATCTTCTAAAAAAGGGAAAGTCAAGGCAGAATCAACTGAAGAAGATTCTATAGCACCAAGTCTCAAGGGTTTATAATCAATAAGATCAAACTTAGAAGGAGAGAAAAAATAAACAGCAGAGATAGAGTCTGCAAGAGCAAACTCAATATCACAGGAGTTGAAAAATTCAAAAGAAAAATCAAACTCATCAGGATCACTAACTTGTTGTTTGAAGGGAAAGTCCAAAAACTCATCAAGACCAACATAAGAAGACCGATCCATGGGAAAATTAGGCTTACTAAGCAAATCAGGGTTAGACTTAGTCACAACTGAACCAACATTCACAAGAAGGTCAGACTGTATCAAAGACTCTAGGAAGACTTCATCCGAAGGAAGGAGATCATCCAAGATAGGACACATGTCTAAACTTTCAAATGGATTGACAGAGTGGATATTAGGCCCCACAGTGTATATTGGATGACTCACCTAGTCAATTGCTGGGACCAAGTCCCGAGAAGGTAAGCATGAAAACAGAGGCTGCTTCTCAATAACAATTGAACGCAAAGGACATGAGGCCACATAGCTCACCTGTGGTGGGGCAGTGTCTATAGAAACACTGGGAATCAATAAAGGAAAGACCTGGTCTCTAGTTGGTTCAGGGGACGGATCAAGAAAATCCAACTGATTGATAGTGACAATTTCTTTGTCATTATTAAAGTACATCACATGAAAGAATGTTGACACCATAGCTTGCATGGCATAGGCATAATCACGTCCAAGGAGCATATTGAAGTCCAAGGGGTCTTCTATCACCATGAATTCAACTAAAACAGTATTCCCACCCAAAGTAACAGAATTTTGAGCAATATTTCCCAAGGCTACACAATTTTTTCTATCAAACACCAGTAACTAACTAGCAGTGGACACAAGGATAGGAGATCCCATGCCTCGCCAAGCATGAGCAGACAAGATACTAACTGAGGCTCCTTCATCAACAATACAATGAGCAATCGTGTATGGTTCAACTTTGACCTTTATCTGGAAAGGTGCATTAAAAGGAAGGCACGGCTCAACTAGGCTATCCCAATCAAAGGAAGCAATCTGAGAGCTTGGTGTGGGTTCATCCGAAGAGAGTTCAATGCCCCCTTGTTCAGTAAGTTCTGAACTGGAAGTGAAGAAAATGTGACTAGTAGACACTTCACTCTCCAAAGGAAGAGTGGGATTGATCGACAATGGAACCGATTCAATTGCTTCGTGAAAGTCACTCTTCGAAGGGAGAGTGGGATTGACCAAATGTGACATTGGTTCAATCATATCAGGATCTCTTCAAAAGAAGAGTGGGATCGACCAAAGATGAGATTCGTTCGACCACTTTTTTAACCAAAGGTTGAGTAGATTGTTGAGAAACTATAGGTTGTTCAGGAGAAGGAAATTCTTGAGTCTCGGACCACACTCTTCGTACCTCTGGGATAGCAGGGCACTAGTGAGTAATATGATCTCCCTCACATAGCTTACAAGGGAACATAATTTTGCACTTCAAATGACTATTTTTCTCAACGGTATCAACATGACTAGCAGTGGCTGACCATTTTCTCTCAGCATGGGATACAGAGGATGAGAGTTTTCCCCCAGCATGACCTACAAAGGCCGAGTGACTGGGTCCAACCTGACTAAGAGAGGATGGTTGTTAAGAGACTTGAGAACGTTCAAAAACGAGATGACCATGAAACTAAACTCTTCGTACCTCAATGATAGAAGGGAATTTATAAGTAAGGTGGTCTCCCTCACAAAGCTTACAAGGGAACTTGGGCTTGTGTTTTGAATGGGTAGTTTTTTCAACAGTGTCAACATGACTCGCAGTGGCTGACGGATTATCTCCATCATGAACCACAGAGGCTGAGATACTTCCCCCAGCATGACTCGTAGAGGCTAAAAGACTAGGTCCAACATGACTTGCAGAGGTTGGATGGGTGCCACCAGCATGAACTACAGAGGATGAATGGTTAGGATCAACATGCTTTGCAACAGTTGAGTGTGTGCCCCCAGCATGAACCACAGAGGCAGAGTGGATGGATCCAACATGACTTGTAGAGGTTGGATGGGGAGGTTCAACTTGAACATCAGAGGTTCAACAGGTGCCCTCAGTATGAACTACAGAGACTGGGCGCTGAGGTTCAACTTGACCTGCAGAGGTTGAACGGGTGCCCCCTTTCTTATGTGTCTTCTTCCTATTCCTCCTTCTTTTACTCATTTTAGACTATCGGTTACCAGTATCAATACTTTCACCGCATGAGGTAGAAGGAGTAGGAGAATCAACTACAGGTGAAGGGGAAGCATTATTTTGATGCCCTTGATATAAGGAGCTTACTTGCGAAGAATCAGGAGCATTCAGGGTAGTTGGAGTGGAAAACAACCACACTGGTATCCCTAGGGTGAATCCAGGTAGATTCAAGGTGGCCATCAAGGAACACCAACATTCCCTGTGAGAGGAATAGAACAAGGAGTTCCCAGCATGGGGATCTCTTGGTTGGTGTTCAAAGGGGTGTTATCCATAGTTTGAAACTAGGAGACAAAGTCTGAGGTTGATAGGAAACCAAAATTAAAAAGCACACACCTAAAGGCACACTAAGTATAGACAAACCACGAAGCACTCACTAAAAAATTCCTAAATTCAAACAAACAAACAGGTATAAGATATGCTTTGCAGAAGAAAGCTGATAGACAGTTACTTGGCATCCCTGTAGATTTTCTTAGGCATAAGCGGAGGAATCACCCACCACCCTTCCACACCTTCTACCGTGGTTACCTTCCAAGCCCGTCCAAGGTCAACCAGAAATAGCCTTCTGGTGTACCTGTGTATGAACCCTAGATGTCAAAGAGACTAAAGGCTACCTTAACTATATTGACAATCTGGGGGGACAGTCGCAAGCCTAGTTTGTACGCATGGGCAGGGTAGCAAATCTTGAAACCTTGTCTAAGACAGAATCCCCAGATGCACAAAAACCTTGGTCTATGCTTTGGCAAGGAATCAGAGGGTTATCTCCTCAGTCCAAGCCTCCACGTGGCCTTGTGCTTAACTCCCATTTGAGAGGAACTTCCCAAATACAATCAACATAGAAAAGGGTTTACCTAGTGATTGGCCAAGTACGCCTGAAATTTTATCACTTATGGAGAGTTTAAACTCCCTATCCCACAAGTCTAGCTTGAGCTAGTTGGTGTATGAGCCTATAAAATAAAACATACTAATAACTTTTAAATTATATCGTTCATTTTAATAGGTTGTTTTTATTCAGAGGAAAATGGGATGAAACTTATGTGGTGTTTTGACTCAAAGTGGAAACAAAATGACTAAGTAAAGAGAAATGAAATGCAAAAAGAAAAAACTATTCTCTTTCTTTTTCAAATAGAAACTTGAAAGCCACAAAAGAACAAATTATTTGTATTTTTTATTTTAAAAACAATGATATGCCATGCAATCTAGACTAAAAAAACTAATCTACATGCATATAAAGCAAACATGTGTTTTTTTTTTCTTTTTCTTTTATAAATGCAAAAGAAAAACTACCTACAAACAAAAGTATGCAGATAACAAGAACAAAGCAAAAGGAACTCTGCTATACAACCACCAAACAAACTCTAGAATTCCCTAAAGTCAGTATAAACCCTACTTGGAAGGAAGGTTTGCAGAAAAGACAAGTCAACTATTTTGGCGTGGTGAAGTTAACCAACCAAAGAAGAAGGAAACAAACACCAACAAGATTCTAAACTCAAAAAAAGATCACTAACAGAGGCTGACCAGAAATTTAAGCCAAAAGTCATGCCAAGCAAAGGGAGTGGGGGGAAAGAGCAAAGAGAAAACCCAAATGCTACATAAAGGATTACCACATAGATAAAGAACAACCAAAAAGGATGACACTAACTCCCTAGATTCATGCACCTATAGAGGACACCAAAAGACCTACCAAACATCCAGAAAAAAAACCACAAAAATGAGGAAAAAACATTGTTTTAGGGGCACATGCAGGTTGTACTACTGACAGGTCACATGTAATATGCGGGTTGATCGTACAACAAGCCACGTGTACAAGCACACTCTTGTTTTACCACTGACAAGTCCCGTATCATACACGGGTTGATAGTATAGAAAGTCACGTGTACAAAACCAGACACGTGACTGTTCAATCTGCAACTTGCGTATGGGTGGAAAAAATCCCAAAAAAGGTCAAAAACTGCCTTAGGAAGGCAGGGGAGATGTTCTATGAGACTGATGAAGTGTTCCTAAGTGGCAAGAAATATGTGAAACCTTGCAAAAGACTGAAAGAAATACAGAGAAGCCCCAAACAAACAAGGCTATCTCCAGTGGAGTCACCAGTTTTGTAGCAATGGAAAGTTTCCTATGGCTAGGGTTTAATAGGCCATCAATGTACTAGGGTTGAAAGGTGGATGCCAATGGTTTTTCAAGTAAATACAAACAAGATTCAAATATTAGAATGGTTCATACCTTATCCAAACGAAGGTTGATCTAAGTAGCCCTTCAATCCTCTTCTTGCTCCTCTTACTCCCAGAGACCTGCAAAACAAATTATACCTTCCTCAAACCATTATGACCACATATAGAGCAATGATAATCAAATAAACATGAAATAACAATATGATTAACATCAACATCTAATCATAAACAGAGATTCAATCACACATTGAACAATTATTTGAGAAGAAGAAGGACATCACATCTTTATTAATATTGAAAACAAGTACAAGTATACCTTCTCTTCAAGTTCGGCACCTCACGAAACCTTGATCTAGTTCTGCTGCTTCTCTTCTCCAAGGAACTCAACCTCTAAGCTTTGCAACACAAGGAGAAAGCTTATAGGGAAAAGGTGTGGGAAAAGAGAGCTCCAAATCCTCCAGCATAACAATGCAAATATTCAAGTCTCATCTCATGGACCTCCCTACCTCTATTTATATGCTTTATGAAGAGTTAGGGTCGAAGACAAAGTAGTTACAACTGAAAGAGTCAGTTGCATAACTACCCAAACTACCCAAATTTCAAAATACGTATTTTTTTGAAATTTTCAAGAGGCATACATGGGTTACAGAGACAACAGTCACGTACGCAAGGAGGTACACGTAGGTTGCAATGCAAAAAGTCACGTATTTAAGCTGTACGCAAGTATTATATATAGCAACTCGCATACATACGCGGGTTTCCTTGAGGAAACTCGCATACACATCAAAAAAACTCATTTTTAGGGTACTTATGGGCATTTTCATACTTTGGTGTCTTCTAGAAAGTTTTATCTAACTAAAATATATTTCCAATGGTATAGAGATGAGGTCAAACGGAGTTACAGAACTCAAGATATGGGTCCTCCAATTTAGGTGTTTTTTCAATGACTTTTAGTGACTTTCATGAAGTGTCGACATGCGACGGAATCATGGGAAAGTGGTCACAGGTAGAGATGTGTCATTTTCAGATATAACACCATCATCCTTCACATTCTGTTGATCATGGCTTGACAAGGGAGTGATGCGAATAACGTCAACTCGAAATCTCTCTCTTGCAAAGAAACCCTGGAGCATATCTGCAACTCTATTGCAGCCATGGAGAACGAAATATTTGGGGAATTTCATCTTAGGCTTGGTGCAAAGGTTGCCATATCAAACTGCTGGTGTGTAAAGTTCATTCTCTCTAGAGCCATGAGAGAAAGGGAGAGTTTTGGTAATCTTGTGAAGATTATTGTTAGCAGCTTCAAGGAAGATGCTGAGAAAATCCTCGTGCACATGAGAGATCTCATGCAACTCTCTGAACCACCTTTTCAACACTAACTCTCTGAACCGCCCTTTCAACGTGCCAACAAATACATTAACGAGGTTGGAACCAACAACGCCAATGAGGACAAAGTTGAATCCATTTGGAAGGCCTAGAGGCTCATCTCATTACATGCTCTACTCTCTCTTGCTCGGTTCATGATTGTGTTTTGTTCATGATTGTCACTATGTTCTTGATTGTGCACTGTCCATGGTTTATTTATGTATCTTTCTTTCCTCTAAACTCTATAGGTGTGTGACGCTTCCATTGTTTAAAGGCTAGGGAACCTTCACAATACTTAGACACTCGGTTTGGTCTCTTCTGCATATCTTCTTTTTTTTGGTTCCATGAACACTGTCTGGCTCCATGTTTCGGGAGTCATAAACAACTATATGATCTATTTTGTTTATTTAAGTAATAGAAAAAAGTACCTCTTAGTGATAAAAAAAAGAATAAATCCTTTATATATTTATAAAAAACCTTCAATAAATAATGGATATTTGATATACATCTAAGTTAAATCCTTTAGATAAATTATATGATCTTCAATAAATAATTGATATTTGATATACATGTCACTTATATGATTTAAAAAAAAATATGATCTTAGGATATTTGACATACATCTGAATTATATCATCTTGAACATAGACTTTCAATTAGCTAGCCATTGTATTAATGAGAAACAGAGCTCTATGAAGATTACCCATGAACATTAAAAAAAACAAATAAAAATTTAAGGCTTTCTAATTAAAACTCTACAAAAGCATTCATGATAAAGCACTGAGACAATAAATACGTTCGTTCTACTAAGAGTCACATGCATGCATTTTAAGATGCAATTTCTTTAAAAGAGTAGTATGTAGACACACAAAAATAATTCGGGCAGAGTATTAAACCTCTATCAATCCACTTAAAAATTCCATCGAAGATTTGAGTAATATATAGGTCACAAATTATGTAAAGCAACAACAATGGACCAACTTGGGTACCGAGATGATCACAATGGCTGCAGTCATGTCTGGTCAGCGGTCGTAAATAGAATCTGTGAGGTGCATAGTACTTAATGTGTCTAGTCAGCGGTTGTAAATAGAGTTTTTATTTATTGAGGTGAATAGTATTTCATGTGATGAAAGTTGGATCTCTAGCAGTTCAAGATCCAATTATCATTAACTTTACTGCAGCTACATTAAATGTTTTACAGTTCAATGAATATATCTTTCCCTCCAAAAATGACAATTAATCAACTTATCTGAAGTTATGAGAAGGTTATCTCAGTACGGCCAGCCTTATTTATGGGACAAATTTGTCTTTAAGAAGAGTCTGTCACATGTAAGAAACGCACGAGCACTCCATGCCATGACAATGCATAAGGTATGGCCATTGGAGACTCCATTGAAAAGGCACCAGTGATGGTATGTTCATGTTATTCATGTCATACACTATATAAATTGAAAATTGAATCTGAGGGGATTTCAAAATTTCAATACGTGCTGAATTTCGCCATTGCCATCATCTATTGTAATTAAATTAATAGGAGGGAAATTCAAATTTTGAATTCAGTGAATTTTAACATCGCTATTCGTTGGAGCTACCTCCGTGAATCAATAAGAAAAGAACATTTGTTGGAACCTATGGTTGGATACCTCAAGGATGAACTCGAGCTTCCATAGCAACTGCGACGGGATTATTGAAAAAATTGGATCACGCTTGCCAATTGAAACTGCAATTTCCATGTCTGGGTCGGTCTGCAATAGACCAAGGGCGTCAAATGGTTGTCTGGGTTAGTTCTCATGCTGTGAATCTTTCTTAAAAACAAGTAGATGGTTTTATAGAAATTAAAGTGGAATTTACTTTAATATTTTTCACTTTTTATCGTTGTGTTTTCACAGCAGATCGGTTTGTTTAGTTACCGGATGAGAAACGAAAAGGAGGATAATGGGAATCTTATATAGGGTGTATAAATCTGCCATCACCATCACAATATTAGTTAGCTTTTATTTTGATTCTCTTCCTCTCTCGAATTCATCAAGCAAATAATTATATATCTCCAATCTTTGCAATTCAATGCAGGCATGGATTCTTCCAACCATCACAGATATTTGCTAGTTCTCCTTCACTGGGTATTCAATCTAATACAATTTTTGGACCTGTGGGTTTTCAAGCAAACCCATAGTTGGGTTGCTTGGGAAGGATTGCAATGAGAAGGGATTTTTCCCATAATACTTGTGTGAGTCAATCTTGAGATCCATAGGCAAAGGACAACATTTACGCTCAAGAGAGGACGACGATGAGGGTGCTAGGCCTGCAATAATTAATTTTGAAGCATGTATCCATCATAATGGATGGAAACTTCCCATATGCTAAAGAGGAGAAAACACGCAACAGGTAGCTGGTATCGAGACATTGTTTTGCACTGCTAGATTATCAAGCAAATGGGGCATCCAGATTCTCACTTTGTATGCATCCTATACTGAAAACTAGCCTAGCGGCCCGAAGTTTGAATTTATTACCTATTTGATTTGCCACTTTATATGGAAGGATGCAGTTTTTTTTCTAGATTGTCATATTTTGCTCAAGGAATTCTAACAATGAAAATTAAGTTTTCACCAATTTCTTATGCAGAGTAGATCCATTATTTCAGGCAGGTGTTTGAAACTCTATTATTAAATAGGATAAAAAAATGATGCAGAGCTTCATGGTTTTTTAGTTTTATACATTGATGTAATTGATATAATATAATAAGCCCTTTGTTCAAGTGCTTATCTAGTGCTGACCTTCATCCAAGATTGTAAGAAAGAAATTCACTCTATAAGAATATGTAAATCTGACCAACTCTGCATTTTGGTTTATCTGAAAAAATG
>LPNX010709509.1:101475-113047 GCA_001517045.1 Pseudotsuga menziesii | reverse complement strand
CCCCTCTACACCTCCCCACACTTGGATATCTATCTCTTTCTCTCCCCCATCCAGCCTCCTCCCCCTATCCCTAATCATCCAAACCCTTTCCACCTCATTTATCTCTCACTCAATCACTCACCCCTCTATTCCTCCACCTACTCGTATACCCCACCCATATCTCTCACCCTGCTCCTCTCTCTCTCTCTTTCATGTCCATAACTCTTTCTAACCCCCTCTTTCACTCTCTCACCCCCATACTCCTCCTCATCTTTGTCTCTCTCCCCCCTCTTCCCCCTAACCATTACTAACCCCATCTCTCACTCTTTCTCTCCCTTACTCCTCCACTTAAAACTTACGCCCACCCCTCTATCTCTCCTCCAACAACCCAACACCCTCTCCCTCATTACCCCTAAATCACCCTCTCTCCCCCTAAACTCCCTTGCACTCTCTATCCAAAACCACACCCTCCTCCCCTCTCTTTCTCTCTCCTACTTCCCCTTAAAGTACCCCTCTCTCTCTCTTATCTCTCCTACTCCCCCTACCCCTACCCCTCTCACTCTTTGTCTCTCCTAATCACCCTCCCCCTACCACTTAATGCTCCCCCTCTGTCTCTCTACTCCAACCCATACACCTTCTTCACGCTAACTACCCTAATCCTCCCTAAACCCCTACACCCCAACCCTGATCTCTATCTATTTCTCTCTCTAAACCCCCCTTCCCCCTTTACCCCTAAGGTAAATTTGAGTTTTACCAAAACACATACGTGTTTTGTAGAGCTAAAACATGCATGTGTTTTGTAGAGCTAAAAAATGTATGCGTTTTAGTTTTCATGGCACCAAAATAGCCAGGAAATAAAATTTTGAATTTAAAAGAAACACACTCTTGTTTCTTAGCACTAAGACTGATCCTTGTCACATGTATGGCTGTCATCACTCTTCTTATGTGTCTACTTAAGACCTAGCTTTGTGTTAACCAAACCTGTGGTATGGAATATGATAAACCATAGCTAATTATTCATCTCACCATTTTTTCGCATTATGACTTTGTTTTACTCATCATCACCATACGTTGCACACAATAAAAAAAATTATGAAAGTTTAGACCAAAATAACATTTTTTTTGCAAATTCCAAATATGTAATTTTTTGAAAAAAATATTATAATTTTCTATTTTTTTCTTATTTTACTTGTGTCATGACTCAACTCAAAAAACAAACTATTAGTGTTTCGTCCATAACTCTTCAGTTTCTCAACCATTTTGAAAAAAAGAAATGTATGGTGCACTAAGGACATCGAACTCTACATGCTATAAAAAATCCATTTTGAAATAATTGCATTGAGACCTTCAAAGGTTACACCCACACTTGGCATACTGTTTTCGAGGTTCGTCACTTAGATACTTAAAAACAAATTTAAAAATTAATATTTTTTGGGGGAAAATACCGGTGCACTAGTACTAGTTGTTCTCTATATCTCTACAAGGTTTTGTAAGTTGATTCTATCATTTAGGCACTCAAAGGAGGCACCCACAAAAACATTTACCTTATAATTTGTCCCAAAATTTTTAAAAAAAAATCCCTATTAAAAATGATCAAACTTTAGACAACTCAGAACATTTTCAATAGAAAAATTATATATTTGGAAACGTCATTGAATTTCCTACATTTCATCTTTTTAACTCATCACAAAATTCATTGTGTATGTGTCTCAAAATATCCATGTAAGTTGAGGGATGCCTGCTTTTTCAATTACTCATGGTTCGACCACTAATGCTCATGGTTCCATAAATAGAGCTCATGGTTCAATAAATAAATCCCATGGTTCCACCAACAATGCTCATGGCTCCATAAACAAAGCTCATGGTTCCATAAACAAATCTCTTGGTTCCATCAATAGTGCTCAATGTTCCAACAAAAATGTTCATGGTTCCATAAATGCGCACGGTTCCATAATTGTGCATGGTTCCACCAATACTGCCTGTGGTTCCTTAAATGCGCATGGTTCCACCAATAATGCTTATGGTTCTACCAATAATGCTCATGATTCCATAAATGCTCATGGTTCCACCACTTGGTGACCATTGATCATGGTTCCACCACCAATGCTCATGGTTCCACCAACAATGTTCATGGATCCATTAATAGTCCTCATGGTTCCACCAACAATTCTCATGGTTCCACTAATAATGCTCATGGTTCCACCAGCAATGCTCATGGTGGTTCCATAGCTAGAGGTCATGGTTCCACCAACATTACTCATGGTTCCACTAATAGTGTTCATGGTTCCACCAATAGTGCTCATGGTTCCATTAATAATGCTCATGGCTCCACCGATAATGCTCATGGTTCCATAACTAAAGCTCATGGTTCCACCAACAGTGCTCATGGTTCCACTAATAATGCTCATGGCTCCACCGATAATGCTCACAGTTCCATAACTAAAGCTCATGGTTCCACCAACAATGCATCCACTAAGAGTGCTCATGGTTCCACCAACAATGCTCATGGTTCCACTAATAATGCTCATGGTTCCACTGATAATGCTCACACTTCCATAACTAGAGCTCATGGTTCCACCAACAGTGCATCCACCAATAGTGCTCAAGGTTCCACCAACAATGCTTATGGTTCCACAAATAATGCTCATGGTTCCACCAATAATGTGGTTCCAGTAATAATGCTCATGGTTCCACCAATAATGCTCATGTTGGTTCCATAGTTGGGTCACAGTCTAACTATTCATAATAATAAAATATAATCCACCCACAGGCTTAGTTGATCGCCTTGATAAAGGACCAAGGTACAAGAAATCCCCCACCCAATTGCGAAAACTTGGTTGTGGCAGTTACCCACAGAAAGATATCTTGGGTGAGACTACATCTGCGTCGCAGGTGTTGGCGACTGAGCTTTGATTTGTTGGGACGATATCTCGGGCTTTGTTGCGCTAAGTGGAAGGGACGGAACCTGGGTCAGGATCATAAGAGGAGGGAGAAAATCCAACAAACCATGAACTTTGTTTATGGAACGATGAACATTATTTATGGAACCATGAGCAATGTTGGTGGAACCATGAGAAATATTGATGGAACCAAGAGCTCAGTTATTAAACCATGATCTACATTTATGGAACCATTAGCTCTAGCTATGGAACCATGAGCATTGTTGGTGGAACCATAAGCATTATTAGTGGTACCTAAAGGAGTGAAGGTACTAAAGGATATTATACCAAATCTGAGAAAACTCTCGTTTGATGATCATGATACAAGGATCCAAACCGACCTGGATCACCAGAACTACATGGATACTCTATATGACACAGTGAAAGCACCGAAACGATTTGTTGTGAATGAATGGACTAGAGGACTGGAATAGTGTGGCATACTATCGATGTTGTATATGCCACATTTTGGTTACAACACACCAATAAACACCTATGTTAACTGTTATTGGTATTTTTCCATGGTGGAGTCTTATGGCTGGAAATCCTATACCTGTAGATATTAAACTGATTGCAATAATCGTAGGCCTACAGTGATTCACAAGGAAGGACCCGATGCCACTTCTCAAAAAGGATGAAGAAGCGACAATAATTGCACGGATGAAGGAAAATTATAATTTAATAAGAAGTAAAATGGGATTTTTGATCGAATCCATTAATGATGACACTTATTGCTTTGCTGCAATGGTGTTGGCATCCAAGTTACTTCATAAAATGCATCCAGAATAGTGCATTACGGGAGTGATTACACTTGCTAAACTTTGTTCGGAGGGAGTTCACATCAATTGGTGCAAGTTCTTGTTGAAAGAGATCTTACAAGACGCCATTGATATATAGGAGAAGGGTAGAGCATTTCACTACTCATGGTTGCTAATTTTAATTTCATTTATAGCATAGTCTGACCCACCAGACTACCAAGGAGTAGACCTTCTAGTAAACTACAGGGGAGTGAGATATCAGAACCTTTGGTTCGAGAAAGAAATAAAGGAATGCCAACTAAAAAATAATATTGAATTCTTTATGCATGGAGAATCTATAAGGAACCAAGTAAAGAATATGTACAGACTAGATAACGCCATTGTTTAGCGATTCTGCCAGATTATTAGATTTAAAATTGGACTACATCATATTAATATGCAGCCAGGCCAAGATGAGTAGCATCAGATTTTTCCAACCAAATTCATTATGACAGAGGAGGAAGTTGAAGAAATCGTTAATGATTGGCTAAAGGAATGGTGTGTTCTAGTGCCAAAAGATCAACTTCACCAAGAGGAAGAACAACAACAACAAGAGAACCTGGATGTGAGGAAGGAAGAAGAAAATCCACTGGAGGATTTGGACTCTGTAGAGAGTCATTCCAAGTCGACACCAACAGACTCGGAAACAAAAAAGGAAGGGGAAGAACCTCAGAAAGAACAAGCATAGTCCATAAGGAAGAAAAAGAAGATGAAAGCTGACAATAATGCCAATACCATCAGCTTGGATAGTGAAGACAGGAAAAAGATGACTTAGGCAATGGCTGAAACAGTGCAGACTAGTTTCAAAACTATAGAGGAGTGACAAGAAAAGCTTTCAGGTACAGTTACTAATTTGCTCAAAACCTTGTGTACAATGATTGAAGATGTTAAAATTGTTGTCAACTATCCAATCCCAACCATGGAGCCATGCAATCCACCAGAGACATCAAACATAGAACAAAATGCAACACCATTTTCAGTCCCACCAATAAAGGTCGAAGTGTCCATAGGAGTTATTGATCTAGGAAATATAGAATTGAATGATATTGTTAGGGAAATCAACCAGATAAACATAGTTTTTTCTTCCATGAAAATAACTAAAGTATATGCAATACATAGTGTTGTAACTGTAGAAATAAAACTGCACAAACGTACCCTGGCTAAGCAAGTGAAGGATGCAAATAAAAATATCAAGAAAATGAAACTAGTAGTACATGAGAGTGAACAGAAGACAAAGGCACGGGAAGAAAACGGTCAGAAAAATTGACAAGGCATTAGTGATGTCCTGTAAGAACTTTGAAGCAGAAAAAATCATAGAGGAAATGACATCAGACACGAAATTCACTAGAATTGGTGACATAGATGAATAACTTAAGTAAAAGGTTACCCAGCTTGAAGAGAAGGTAAGGCCAAGCACACCTCCAGAAGTGCTGGAGAAAAGAAGAGAAGCAACAATGGAAGCTTTGAAAAAGATAGAAGGACCAGAAGAAATTTGTGCCAAGGCTTTCGACCAAGTCTCTCGGACTTGGGAAGCCCTAATGGAGTATGAGCAATCACGGAAGATTGCAAGTGAGCTGACTGCATTTGAAGTAAACATTGCACAGATAAGGAATGGGATGAAGAAGCTACCCTTAGCATAGAAAATGGCTAAGAAAACAAAGACGAGGAAATTGCAACAACAAATGGCAGTGTTGCGCACACAACAACAGCACCGTGAGGAGAAGGTAGAAGAGTTGCAGGATAAAGTGGAAACAATAAAGAAGGTCATGCCAGAACATGTATGTTCTGACCTGGTGGAACAATTGAAGAAAACAAAGGAAGAAGTGGGCATAGAAGCAAAGAGAGTGGTGAAGATCATGAAAGATTTTCAGACCAAAATCAACGCAAATAAAAACATGGAGGAATAGCTTCGAGTGGCTCGGTATGAGCCACAGGTGAGTGTTAGGACAGTTGGGCCTAGGGTTAGGAAGGTAAGTGAATTCTACCTAAGTATGGAAAAGAGCTAAAGAAGAAGAGAAGGAAGTTGCAACAGAGGAAGTAAATGGAAGGAAGAAGAAGGAAGAGGCACAATAGAAGAGGAATGTGCACAAGAAAAGGAAGTTGTGACTAAAGGAAGGAATGCAACAAGGGAAGGTACGAAGGAATAACAGTATCAGAAGGCATGGGAGTAGCATAGCAGCTGGAAAATGATAGTAAGGCGTAATGCTTAGAAAGTGACAGGCCTTAATGACTGTGGGTACGAGTTCGGCTAGAGCCTATGAAAACCGCACATATGAAGACATCTCTATAAGTCAGGTCATTAGTGCCTCATGTTAGGTGTTACTAGAATAGGAAGGACAACCTGCTGGCTAGATATGGGAATTCGATTGAGAAAGTGACATAAAATAAGTCTGTATTGAGTATGTATTGTGTATGTAATGAGGCTATAAAAGGGTGAACCAAAGTTGTATGTGGGTTAGACTCTCGAGGTAGACATCCATTAGACAATTGTAGATTCTCAGTAGTTCCTGACTTTTAGCTTTTGGTTGATGGATTTGTATTTTGTCTGTTAGTATTGTCACAGTGCATTGGAGTGAAGGATCTGTAGCTGAGTGTGCAGAAGAGTAGGAAAGGTTGAGTCAATCGAAGCTGTGTGCAGATCACTAATAGAGAAAAGTAGGAAGAGAGCAGAGAGAATATCAGAGAGCATGAGAGGAAGGTAGATTTTGTAAATAAAGAGAAGAAGATCTTGAGAAGAGTCTGCAATTTAGTGCAGAGACAAAAGGTGCATCTATTTCCTCATGCCAGATGAAGAGCACCTTGTGGTTTTTTCCCAGATGGGTTTACACGTTATATTATGTGTATATGTGCGAATGCTGAATGTGTTGAAATACTTGTATGAATGTTTAATTGAATCAATGGTTATAGATTTGCTTACAGATGAATAAATGTATACCAGTCGCACTGTATTAATTGAATATGATTATGCTGCACAACCACTATTGATATAGTAAGTTGCATAAGAGAAGCTGTGTCGCGGCCTAACTATTGAATCACAATGAGCATAAATAATCCGCCATCAGACTTTAGTGAGAGCCTTGGTAAAAGGCCAAGGTACTAGAAATTCCCAACCCACTTGCAGAAACATGGTTCTGGCAGTTACCCATTCAAGAGAGATCTCTCAAGTGAGACGACATTTGCATCGCAAGTGCTGTCGACTGAGCTCTGCTCTATTGGGCCACTATATTGGGATTTGTTGCACTGAGCAGAAAGGGACTGAACCTGGGTCATGAGGGAGAAAATCCAACACAAATGATCAAGTTCCATAATCTCCACAAAATCTCTTATACAAGTGAAGTTTTTTAAACATTGATCTATTATAGGAATTCAATAATTTGTCAATAATAGGGTTAGGCTCTAATGCCTCCTTCCTTCTCCTATTATGTCACCTTTGTAAGGCCTTCAATCCTATCCCAATTTTTTCTTGAGGGGACCTTAGGATATTTAAACACTTACGAGAATTTAGTTATTATTAACTTGGTCTAAAGTGTCTAAAGCATGTCTATATAGTTTGCAATTTTATTTATGTAATTTGATGGTCACGACATGTTCTAGATATACAATGATCTAACGATTCATCTTTTCCTTGATCCGAATGACTATTGATCTGTGGCTTAGCACTTGATTAGTCCATGAACTCTATTTAAAGAGAATGGAGGGTCATTTTCTTAATCATTGATTGAGAGAAACTCATATGTAGAATAAATTTTCCTTTACCTTAATATATTTCCTTATGTAGAAAATTGGTTGGGGCCATGGGTTATTTCCCTCTCTAAGGTTTTAACCAACTAAAAAAATGGTGTGTTGATCTGGGATATTTTGTGTGACTAGTTTCTTAAGGTGTTCGATCTTTTAGAAATAGTTTGTGTTAGTCAAACATTTTTTATTGTGATATGTTGTGCTTAATTCTTGAAAACATGTCTATTGATACCATCTCTTCTTGGAATAATTAACTCTAATTCCGTGATTTCTCCAACATATTAATTGTAAGTTGGGTTGGTCAAGGAAATTAAGAAAATGTAAACTTTACTAGTTTTCTGAATGTTACGAAGACTAGCATCAAGGTGTGTTGGGAGATACTTTGTAGAAGTTGTGATCACCTTCCTATCTTCTCTTGTCAACCTCAAAGCTTCAAGAGAAACATTGAGCTTCTACATTCCTTGAGGGACTTTCTACACATTTTTTATCCACCCCATTGACAACAAGAAAACAAATCACCTTTGAAACAAAGAGGTGCTTACATTGCTAACATTGGAAATGATCCATCATGAGTGAACATGCATGTGATATCTCTACTATGGTATTTTTAAGTGGTATTTTTAGCTTCTTCTCTTTTTATATTTGTGCATTTTTTTTTCAAATTTTCTTTTTTCAATTAACTATTTTCACATCTTTTTTCTATTTTTCTACATAAAATATGATTATATTAATAATATTCACGAAATTTTATGTAATAATAATAAATTATAATATGTTTTTTAAATTAATATTCTTTTATATATCTATATCTATAAAATTTTCAATTTAAAATATTTAAATCTTAAAAAATATAATCTTTAGATTACTAAAAAAAATTAGCTAAAACAAAAAGCATTTAACCAGTCATATCTTTTCTTGTAACTAAGCAATAATATCTAATCTGTCATACTATGTCATACTATGTTAAGAGATGATTCCTAAGAATGGGCTAGAGTGAAACCCTCTAAGAACATCAGAGTGGCAAACATTATTAACCACCAATGTAATTAACAAAGGGCTTATTATATGATATCAATTACATCAATGTATAAAACAAAAAAACCATGAACCTCTGCATCATTTTTTTATCCTATTTAATAATAGAGTTTCAAACACCTGCCTGAAATAATGGATCTACTCTGCACAAGAAATTGGTGAAAACTTCATTTTCATTGTTAGAATTCCTTGAGCAAAATATGACAATCTAGAAAAAACACTGTATCCTTCCGTATAAAGTGGCAAATCAAGTAGGTAATAAATTCAAACTTCCGGCCGCTAGGCTAGTTTTCAGTATAGGATGCATACAAAGTGAGAATCTGGATGCCCCATTTGTTTGATAATCTAGCACTGCAAAACAATGTCTCGATACCAGCTGCCTGTTGCGTGTTTTCTCCTCTTTTAGCATATGGGAAGTTTCCATCCATTATGATGGATACATGCTTCAAAATTAATTATTGCAGGCCTAACACTCTCATTGTCGTTTTCTCTTGAGTGTAAATGTT
This sequence comes from Pseudotsuga menziesii, assembly GCA_001517045.1. Lineage (NCBI taxonomy): Eukaryota > Viridiplantae > Streptophyta > Pinopsida > Pinales > Pinaceae > Pseudotsuga > Pseudotsuga menziesii. Next base: position 104,053 of record LPNX010709509.1, on the reverse strand, counting down.
GTCCTTTGCCTATGGATCTCAAGATTGACTCACACAAGTATTATGGGGCAAATCCCTTCTCATTGCAATCCTTCCCAAGCAACCCAACTATGGGTTTGCTTGAAAACCCACAGGTCCAAAAATTGTATCAGATTGCAAAGATTGAAGATATATTATTATTTGCTTGATGAATTCGAGAGAAGAAGAGAATCAAAATAAAAGCTAATGATATTGTGATGGTGATGGCAGATTGATACGCCCTCTATAAGATGCCCATTATCCTGAAAACACAACGATAAGATCTGAAGAATTCCAAGTAAAAAATTTTAAAGTAAATTCCAGTTTAAGTTCTATAAAGCCATCTACTTGTTTTTAAGAAACATTCACAGTAGGAGAACTAACCCAGGAAACCATTTGATGCCCTTGGTCTGTTGCAGAGCAACCCAGACATGGAAATTGCAGTTTCAATTGGCAAGCGTGATCCAATTTTTTCAATAATCCCGTCGCAGTTGCTACGGAAGCTCGAGTTCAGCTTTGAGGTATCCAACCATAGGTTCCAGAAGTAGCTCCAACGAATAGCAATGTTAAAATTCACTGAATTCAAAATTTGAATTTCCCTCCTATTAATTTAATTACAATAGATGCTGGCAATGAAAATTCAAAAATTTGAAATTCCCTCCGATTCAATTTTCAATTTATATAGTGTATGACATGAATAACATGAACATACCATCGCCGATGCCTTTTCAATGGAGTCGCCAATGGCCATACCTTATGCATTGTCATGGCATGGAGTGCTCGTGCGTTTCTTACATGTGACAGACTTGTCTTAAAGACAAATCTGTCCCGTAAATAAGGCTAGCCATCTCAGTACTCCTGATGTGCTAAAGTTATTTCTGACCGGCGATCGTTATAAATATTGCTTGTCTTCCATAATTGTGCCCGTGCCCGTCCTTTGATCCCTCTGTTCAAGAAGCTGCCTCACTGAGAAATTAGAACCGAAAAGCTGATCCTCTTTTACATTTTGCTGCTGCCCGCTCAAAAATGTTGCAACTTTCGACGATGAGTAAGCTATCGGCCAATCTGTTATTTTCTGTTGCTGCTAGCCACAGATATAGCTCATGTCCCAGGAAGTCAACATTGTTGTTTAACATCGAAGACTGCTTTGTCCTGTTCTTGAAATTCCCCGCATCTCAAGCTGTCCAAATTTTGCTGATTTCCAGCTAAAGGCTTCCAGTTGACTTGATACTCGGCGCTCGAATTCGAATTTTCTCCATTATCATCAAGTATAAGCTTCAACGAATCAGTGTACATATACTTATGCAAACTGGTATAATCCATGGCCGGCATTATCTTCTCACCTGTTTGAATATAATCGAAGGGCATCACAGCAACTAGTTTTTCACAGTTACTCTGCGCCTCTTTATCCGTCGCAGTACTGTAGAGCCCAAAAGCAGATGCAGAAACGAACTCCATGGGTTTTGATGAGAGTACTCGCGACGAGTCATAATTATTTTCTTTTGTGTTGAGACTATAATGGCCTGCTTCGTGTTGATCCGAATTTACCATGTTTTGATCATGACCTGTTTCTTGAATGAGAGGCCAGCTATTCGACACCTCTTGATCTTGAAGAGTCTTCGTTGAATCTTGCAGAGGTTGGCAGGCAACGGATTCATTACTGTTCATGCCTTTTCTTTTGAAAGACATTTTTACTGATTTTGATTTCGACGTGCAGGAATGGCTTTGGAAACGCTGATTGGCCTGCTCGCCATGACTGTAACAGCTACATACATGGTGTCCTCTAGGCCCGTGGGTTACTGGGTCTACCGCTATTTGCAGGAGGCGCTTTTTCAAATGAGTGTTCCATACATTCTTTATCTCATTGTCTGTTCTTCCAGGGAGGTGCGATGCAATGGCTGACCATCTGAAAACACAGGGCCAAAAAAGTATGATAAAGTTTTGAATATTGATGAACTAGTCACCAGTTGTAAAGTTTTGAATACTGATGAACTAACTAGTTGAGAGATTTTTTACTAACAATAAATCAACGTTGCCATTTCTTAACAAACTTTTATAAATCTATATTTATAAAAGAGATCTAACCAGAGAGAGGAATCAAATTTTTTTTTAAAAGTGAAAATGTGTAATCAAATTTTTTTAATTTTAATTTATCTATTTTGTATTATTATACCTGTCTCAGCAGTATATTGTAATCGTTGCAAGTCAAACTCTTTTGACTTTGTATTAGTTGCTCTCTATCAAAAAAATTAAAATCTGTTTTGTAAAGTATAACTTAGGGATTTGTAAAATATATTTTTTTAATTTTGTTAAAAAACTATTTTGTAAACAACTTATTGGTGGATAGAAAATGATGTAAACTTTAGAATTTGGTATCTGGATTTGAGTTGACATGTGGCAACATGACATCATATTAATAAAATTAAAAAAATAAAAATTATATCCCATTGCCATCTGTTATATCCCATTCTTTACCATTTCGAAACGCCGGAGCTTCTTGGAAAACCGGCAGGGTCGACGATCGGCGTGGTATATGCAGCCGGTCTAGCAGAATGCTGGGAAGCTTGGCGAAACCAGGATT
>LPNX010709509.1:5307-101330 GCA_001517045.1 Pseudotsuga menziesii | reverse complement strand
AAACGCAGATTGCACATCAACTTACTGTAACCACAAAGTCCACAATGCTTGGGAAGTAGTGGTTGTTAGGTCCGCATTGTGACGAAACTAAATCTTATCATAGTTTTGCGTACAATGCAAAGGAAAGGAACAGAAAGCCAAGCATCACCATCGACCGGTGAGCAGAGCAGAATTAGTGCGACAGAAATTCCTCTGCAAGCCAAGCAAATTAAGTGTACTTATCAATCTTTCGTTTGATCTTTCCTACTACATGAAATCAAAACAACCTAATAACTTAGAGCCTAACTTAAAGCCATGATTCCTAAGGAACCGGTAAAGCTGTGAGAAGGATGTATCAACAATCACATAGAACTTTATGCAGCATTTCTAAAAATATACACAGAATTCCTACAATATACAACAACATTATCCATTTTTCTACATGAAATTAAAACCACCAGGTGAAACTTCTGCACACTGAGGTGTATCATACATGGTTAGCACGTGATCATCATCTTCCTCGACAAAACCATTGTTAAGGATCTTGACTGCTTCTCTATAGACCTGTGTGTTTTCTTGAATTTGTAATGCCTCAATATTATCAAAGCCACCAGCGTCCTCAATTATGCTCACATATACATTAACTTCAGAGATGCCTTCATTCTTTTTAGTCTCGTCAGCTCTCAGTATTTTTTTTAGACCATGAAGGCAGACTGTTATAGTCCTTGAATCCTGGCAGGTTAGAAGATCACAAAGTGGCTTGATGCAACCCTGAATCACAAGGTATCTGTAATAGAAAAGGGCTCATGTTATCGACCTTAAGATGATGGATGCAGAAAATTACACACGCGAAGAAATTAGAAAAGTTTCGTACTTTATCTATTCCTCGCTTGCAGAAGCAATTGCATTTGAAACCGCCCATGCTACGTCTCTCTTTATATTGAATTCAACATTTGCTAGTAGAGATAAAAGTGGGGGAAATATATTTGCATTGATCACAGCCTGCAATGAAAATGAGTGCAGTCCATTAAAACAAAAGCGTGAGTTATGTTACACTGGAAATATGACAGTGGTAGCAAGTAACACTATAAATCCAAAACGATTCCCACCTAAAGTTGCTCTGTTGTTCCTGCAGTAACATTGGAGATTATCCAGCATGTATGTCCTATTACGGTTTTCTTTGTCCTCTTATTTGTGAGAGGATCCAAAAGGCGAGGGAGAACCTTATTGTCAATAACAACCTGCACACAACAAAATATAAGATAAACAATAAAGTAAATCGTGTTTGAACCTTATTGTCAATATCGATAAGCAAAAGGCAGAAACTCTTGATGCTATTAAATTCTAACTCTCATCATAGATTTCCATGTTCAACTTTGTAAGACATGGAGTACTACAACATGCACAGATTTCCCACCCAGCGAAACACACTTGAAAATTTACCATACAATTAAAAGTTATTAAACGCCCAATCATTGTAAAAAATAGTCAAATATACCAATCACAAAGAGCTAGAGCTAGATAATAAAATGGATTATGCTTACCTGATGAAATTGAGGTTGGGATTTCCCACTAGAAAAGTTTGACAGAGTCCATGCAGCTGTTCTGATCATTGAAATTGTTACATTCTTCTGAAACTGGGCAAGCACATGCCATAATGCTCCATGAGCGAGTACCATATCCCTATATTCTGCAGAGCCTCCAACAATATTTCCCAAAGCCAAAACAACCTTATAGCAACAGCAGTTGAACTCAAAGTGAGAAGTAGTTTTATTGTTGAAATTAAAATGCATAGAAGATAGTAAGATAATTGACAAAATTATGTACATGTTCTCGAAGATCATCATCCACAGACGTAAGAAGCTCCACAAATAATGGCAGTGATCTGCAATAAATTACAAGCTTTGTATGTTCAGTGTTTCTCGATACTATAATTGTCAAAGCCCAAGCTTCCTCGAACTATATTATCATTTATGATAACAAAATATCAACTATCACAACAATAATTCTAAAATAACTAGCTATAATCAACTCTCTGGACCCAAACGAGATCGAACCTCTCCACTGAATTATTTATTTTATCATATTTATAAATCAATATAGCAATTGCATTTTACCTGAAACTGAGGCATATCTGCCCTCCTGAGAATATCGACAAGAAGGGGAACTACACTAGATTCGAAGACAACATCGATTGAAGGATTACTTTCTCCATAAAGAAGACATTAGTGAGGATTGACATAAAATTATGATCTGTTTTCCATTTCTGATACACAACATTATCGTAGGTGAATAGTAGCACAGAAAAGAATCTGACCAATGCTTAACAATTCTCGTAGATGAATAAAAGCGGCCTCCTTTGCTCGAATGTCATTAGAAGCAAGCACGACAACAACTGCTGGCAAAGACTGCAACTGCACCGAAAATAACAGATGGGAATTATATTAATACAAATTATTGTTAAGTATTTGCGTATGCAGTAACTTAGTAAGGATGATAGTGGTGGTAAACTCCTAGTAAACATATATTGCTAATCAAAGAAAATTTACCTTTTCATCAAGGGAAATCCTTTGATCATATCCACTCGAGGGCTGAGAATTCAGGGCTTCTCTATGTTTTTCGAGCAGAGTTTCCTCCATTTTAGACTTTTGAATCTCCACCATGTTTTCCTCTCGCTTGCTACGGGCCTCTACTGAATCGACTGCCACCTTGTAACGTTGCTTCCGAGCATCGACTCTATAAGTACTCACTCATAAGAGAGGAAATGATTGACATTCACAACAACCGCATAAGTCTTAGCATCGGTTCTATAAGTACTGGCTCATAAAGAGGAAAGGATTGACATTCACAACAACCGTACAAGTCTTCACTTCATTCAAACCGCTCCAACTCCATTTGCTTTCAGCGAATATCACAAGCCTTCCGAGATGTCATGTGACTATGCACACCAATACAAACAAAGAGTCCACAAGTAAAGAGTGCCAATTTCTCCCACAATGTAATTAAAACATTCCTATGCATTCACATTCCACATTCCTTACTGACATGAAATTTGGATTTATATAATTAAGGCGTATCCTTTCAATCTCTCAATATCAATTAAATTTTAGTCGACTTCGTAAAATATTATAAAAAAAAACTTAATTTCAATTTTTTAAGGATTTGAAATTATTTTGGCAGTGTTTAGTAGCTTCTTCCATATGAGAAGAGAATTAAAAATCTTTTACACTTGTTTTTAGGGGGACAATTGCCTTATAAAAATTAGTAGCTTCTTCCATATGAGAAGAGAATTAATAAACTTTTACACTTGTTTTTAGGGGGACAATAGCCTTATAAAAATGAAAGAGCTTTTAAAGTAAAGTGTGGAGTGTTCTCAATCATACTTTTTAAAAGTTAAAACTTACACTATTTGCAATTAAGGCGTTTTAAATAGGAAAAGGTAAGTAAGACGATGGAAAGATTCAAGCCTAAGGGTAAAGGAGAAGGGATTTTGGACAATAGAAAGAATCAAGGGTAAGGGACAATGGTAAAGGAGAAAATGGGAGATGTGGCTATTGGTAACAAAACTAATCTTGAAATTATTCTTCTTGTAATTAAGGAGATCAAGAGGATGGAATTACATGGGTTAACATATTATGACTCAAAGCATATTGAGAGAGCTAATAAAATTAATACTGAAAATATCATCGAATTCCCGAACAATTGCTCCAATTGCTTGGAGAAAAGTATTGAATTCCATGTCCAAAGGTATTGAAGGAACCACCATCGAAGACTCTTAATATTCATTCTTCATGTTAATCTATAAAGAAGAATAAATCTTGCACCCTCAGAAAGGATGAACATCTTGCACATAAGTGTCATTTCCTTCATCTACTTTAGTTTTCCATTCCATAGAGGAGAAAAAGTTTGATGCAAGGATGCTTTTTAAATTCGGGTTTGAAATGAGTGACTTCGATTGAATTTGGGTAGCTCCATAGGTGATGTTAGCATGGAAATCATTAAACTTAACAATTATAAAATGTGAGCCCCAACTAACCTAAAATTTTGTCATCCCTCAAAATTTTGCAAAAATAAAAATATAACGGGGAATTTGCAATAGATTCCAACTCTTGATTGTTCTCCTTTTTAATCCATTGGATCTTATTGAGTTTGGGTTCATGAGTCCCAGTTGAAATTCAAAATGTGTTGGAAAGGTCACTCCTAAGGCTAAGTCATTTATAAAAATTTATTATTTTAAGTTCTAAAAAAGGGCATTCTTATTTTAGATTTTTTTTAAAATATACCACAAGTTCAAAAAGAAAGTCCCTTATGGACTTTATATATATATATATATAGAAGATTTTTAAATTCTTTAATAAACGAAAAGTACTCTTCCCAGCCAAAAATTTGCATGGATCGCTTGTCCTAGTGTGGGGCCACAGGGGACTTTGTCAATCATAATTCATAATTCCTATGCTGATCTTTACTCCGCACCAAATCATCTTCAGTCCCAACTCCGTGAAACATTTGATTACGCAAATTTCACTAAATTTGCAAGAGGCGTGTAGAAGCGAAACTGCTGGCCGGAACTCCACGACGGATCATTTTATCTCAATCCTCCGTTCTTACACATCGCTGACCACCAGCACAAACCCTAAAGAAAACACAATTGCTTGCTTGGCACGGCCGCATTCTATTTTTGTTACAAACCCTAAGGGTTATAATTTGACTCGTTAGGTACTCGATTAAACCCCATGTGTCTTAATTTGGCCGGTTGCATCCTTGTTTCTTTTCTTCTTGAACCCTAGCAGGCCAGGCTCTTTCTTTAGAGCATTCTCTGGCTGGCTAGTTAACCCTAAAATGTGCACAAAAGCTAAATACCGTGTCATGAAAGTTCCAAAGAAGTAGGTCAACAAAACAATTTCTTGCATTCCACGCACACGTGTCATATTCGTATTCAGATCCAATTAATTAAAGAGTCTTAGCTTTTACATTCTTGTTGGTCAATTTAGTCGGTAGCTGTTTCCTTAGCCAATAATTAACATTTTCCCTGATGTTACATGGCAACTTACATATTTGGTTGTGCCAAACCATGGCCCTGCGACAATTTGTTTTTTCGACATCCAAACAAATTCAGGTAACGGAATCTACTGGTATATGCCATGTGCTTCCCGTGTTTGCTTGATGATGAGGAACTAACAATTCCATAAAGTTGTCGCTGTTTCAATATCTCTGGGAGAACCAGATCAATGTCTGCTAATTCCATCAGTTACGATTCACAGCCATGCCATCCCTGGAAGAGCTCATTCCCTCAAAAGAAGACAGAGATTTTCAACCCTGTAAGTTTTGTGTAGAATTTGGGTGGAAAAATATGAACTAGAATCACAGAAAAATGTTGAAAAGTCAAATCGTAAAATGGCGACTGTGTTCAAGAAGCCTTGAATTCAGTTGATTTCCTATTTATGCTAGTCTATAAAAAAAACTTGCATATTTGTATAACATTATAAATTTATAATAAAATATAAATAAACTATTCTCACAACAATGATATTAATTTATAGTCTTATAAGCTATTATTTCTCATTTCCTATTTATGCTAGTCTATAAAGAAACTTGCATATTTTTATAACATAAGTCAAGAATATTACTAGAAGTATGTAAGGAAGCTTGAATATGCTTGTTTTTATGCTACATTGCAATAACCTGTATTTAAATGGACATTTTTTAATTCATTTTTGTTTTAATTTCTTTCAAATTGTAATTATATTTGTTTTATTATATATTTTTATAGCAAAATTATCCTATTGCTATATATTTTCAATCTCTTCTTAGGAGGCAGGTACTAAGCAACTTTGTTGCTTATTCCACTTGTTTTATATTGTTTTATGTATGTAATTTTAAATAATTTAGATTTAATTTAAGTCAATAAATTAGTTTTTAAAATAGTTTATTAAAAAGGCATGTATTAAATCTACCATTAGCATGGAAAGAGTGTATTTTTTTTCACCATAGTTGGTATCAGAGCCTCTGTGCAGTTGCCCTGAGATCCGTTGCCCTAATTTTTTTTTCTTGTGCAGTCACGGTGTTGAGAGTGAGATTGACGCGGCCGTGGAGAAGAGATGCTCCAGTATATTGGTGATTTTAAAGATCGTTGCTAGTGGTTTTTTTTTTTTTTAAATCGCTGGTAGTGATTTCTTCCACTACGTTCGCGCACATTGGATCTTGGTGAGGAGGCGAGCTTAGTTTGCTGCGTGGAAGGAGACCACCGTGGAGAGTGCAAGCGATTTCCTCCACCGTTGAGTGTTGAGTACAAAGAAGATCACATTAGTCGTGGAGATCTGCAAGTTCACAAATTCAGATCTGGGTGTAGCGATCTCCTCTGCCGTAAGTGAAGTCTGTAGTGAGTGAAGATAACTATGCAGAAGTCTGAGAAGCATTGGAGCTGAACGCTGCTGGTAAAGCCCACAGATCGTTGCCACCGAAGGGAGAAATCCTGCACGTGAGAGTTTGTTAAGAGTAGCAATTCAAGTCTGCACATCGTTGGAGGAGTTGCCGTGGCTGGAGAAGATCGTTGGAGGAGTCTACTCGTCGAGAGTCTTGCATCATATTTTTTTTTTCTCCTCTCTGCGTGAAAGAGTTCAGTGAGTTCAGCGTGGAGCTGTGGAGCCTGCGATTTTCCAGCGTGGAGAAGCTGCGATTTGTCACCGTGGTGAACCCGATTGGACATCGTGGTGAGCCGATAGGAGATTGGAGGAGAAGGCCGTCCGAAGGAGAAAAGTGGAGATAACGCTGCCGAGAGAATTTTTTTTTTCTTTGGTGAACAGTCTTGGCACCGCTTATCATCTGAAGGGTAGGAGCCGTGCTTCCACAAATTTTGCAAAGAAAGAGCAGTGGCACCACCTTCAAGCCAAAGAAGAGGAGCTGTGGTACCGCTGAAATAGTGAAGGAGAGAAACGGTGCTCAATTTACGGCATCGCACCCAGAAACGCCTTTGACATTAAGGAGAAGCAGTTCTGAATTTATTTTTCCCGGTGAAGAGAGATCAGCCGAAACAAGGTAAAATGGCAAATCCACCTCTTGCTCATACATATATCAAATTAAATTAAATGATGAAAACTATGTAAATTGGAAATTTAAGATGATGACTATGCTTGAATCCCCTAATGCCTGGTCGATCCGTAGATGAGCCGAGGCCTACAACTGCTTCATTGCTTCCGGACTAGAATAAGCTGGAGCTGAAAGAAAAACTGACACTGAGGATGTCTATTAAAGACAACATCATTTCGCATATCATAAACTATATGACATCCAAGGCAACATGGGACACTCTCAAAGGCCTGTATGAAACAACTGATGCAAATCGGGTTTTGTTTCTCAAAACCAAATTGTTGTCAATCAAGATGGAGGCTAATGAAGGGGTAAGCAAATTTATTTCTCGCATTAAAGAACAAATTGGGTGACATAGGTGAAGTTGTTGAAAGTTCTGACCTAGTAACAGTCACTCTAAAAGACCTATTGCGAGACTACAAAGTGTTTATTTCAGCACTTGCAGCAAGAAAAAAACCCTCAAAATTTGAAGAACTTATAGGGATTCTAATTCAAGAAGAAGAATGAATGAAGAACTATGATCTAGATGTTGGAGGTTCAGACCTAGCACTAATGGCGAGAGGTCGATATCCACACAGAGGCAAACCATGGAGCAGACCATGGAATGGAGACAGGGGCAGATTTCATAAAAAACATAAAGGTATGGCTCAGAATGATTATGATAGAAATAATGTAGATGGTCATCATTCGGGCAAACCAAGACACCTCAATAGAAATCATTATTAGAAGAAATTCTATAGAAATAGAAACTACAATGGAAGTCACAATGGAAATTTTGCAAATACAGACACCTCTGAAATTAATGACTTTAAAAATCTGAGATTATTTATTTCTGAAGATGCTCTGTTTGTTGAGACAAACGATGAGAATGCATGGTTCATAGATTCAGGTGCTTCTGCACATATGTCTTGTAAGAGATAATGGTTCAATGAATACAATGAGAAACATGATGGCACTCATTTCTATTTAGAAGATAATAGGTCACACCAAGTGTAGGGTTATGGAATAATAAAAGTAAAATTATCTAATGGTCAATTGAGACAGATTCATAATGTCATATATGTGCCTAGCACTAAGAAAAATTTAATGTATGTTTCAAGTATAACCGAGAAAGACCTGAAGGTAGAGTTTGGCAAGTACTAGTGCCATATCAAAGACATTCGAAATTACTACAAGATTGTTGCTAAAGGTTCAAGAGGTGGAGGACTGTACAAGATAGATGTGAGCAAAGATGGTCATTAGGCACTTGCTTCCACCGTAATCACCACAGAGGAACTTTGGCACCAGAGGTATGGCCACATTAACCACCATGATCATGTATTACTTCAAAATAAATCTATGGTTGAAGGTATGCCTGTAATAAAGAATGAACACTTATAATGTAGTGCATGCATGTGCACTTGGAAAACAACATCGAAATGAATTCCCAGTACATCAAGAAAAGAGGAAAACTGGTGTGCTTGAATTAATTCATAAAGACCTATGTGGACCTATGCAAACTAGATCTTTAGGAGGTGCATCATATTTTCTGACATTTCTTGATGATAGATCTAGATACACATGGGTGTACTTCATAAGGAGGAAAGGAGATGTATTTGAATACTTCAAGGAGATCAGAACCATGGTTGAAAAGCAGATAGAAAAATGGATTAAAATTCTCAGATCGAACAATGGTGGAGAGTACGTGTTTGAATATTTCAAGAAATACTGTAAGGAGAATGGCATCCAACAAAAGTTTACAGTATCACACACTCCCCAAAAAAATGGGATTGCAGAGCGAAAGAATAGAACACTAATTGAATGTGCACGCAGCATGCTACAAGGTAAGCAAATTTCGAATGGTTTTTGGGAAAAAGCTATGAATACTGTCGTATATTTGAAAAATATCAGTCCGACAAAGAAACTAGAATTTCAAACACCATTTGAGGTTTTCAATGGATATATACCACAAGTTAAGCATCTACGAATCTTTGGTTATAAAGCATTTGTCGACATACCAAAAGATGATAGGAGGAAACTAGATGCTAAATCACTTGAATGTGTCTTTGTTGGGTATTGCAATGATCACAAAGGCTATAAGCTATTTCACCCTAGCACTCATAAATCAATTGCTAGTAGAGATGTGGTGTTCCATGAACATATAGATACAAGTAACAAAATAGAACAAGGTCATAGTCTCACTAACAATGATGAATATGTCAAGTTAAACTCAATAGTTCAGGGGCAGGAAGTGGAGGAGCCACAAGAGAAGCAGGAGGAATAGAATAGCAGCAACAGTAGTGAAAGAAGCAAAAGCAGCAGTGAAAGCAGCAAAAGTAGAATGAGTACTTCTACAAGTTCAGAGGAAGACACAACAGAAAGCAGAAAGATTATGGATGGAACCCCTACAGGTAATTTAATGCTAAGAAGGTCAACAAGACAGATTCGTCCCCCTCCAAGGTACAATGATTATGCTCTAATGTCTAATGTAATGAATATCAGTGAACCAATGAATTACAAACAAGCCAAAGATAAGAAGAATGGGTTGAAGCAATGAATGAAGAATATAACTCAATTATGAAAAATCAGACTTGGGAATTGACTGAGTTACCAAAGGATAAGACACACATAGGCTGTAAATGGTTGTTTAAATATAAGCTTAAATCAGATGGTAGCATAGAAAGATTTAAAGAAAGACTAGTAGCAAATGGCTATACACAAAAAGAGGGAATTGACTTTGAGGATACTTTTGCACTAGTAGCAAAACTAAATACAATTATAATTCTGGTTGCATTAGCCACAACACATAAATGGAAAATCCATTAATTAGATGTAAAATCTGCTTTCCTAAATGATGATTTAAAAGAACGATTCTACTTAGTTCAGCCTTAAGGATTTGTATAGAAAGGACAAGAACATATTGTATGTAAACTAAAGAAAGCTATCTATGGATTAAAATAGGCTCCTAGGTCATGGTACATAAAGATTGATACCTTCTTTAATCAGAAAGGTTTAGTTAAAAGCAAGAGTGATCCTAACCTTTACATGAAGAAAGATAAGGAAGGAAATATTTGTCTGATATATTTATATGTAGATGATCTCATCATTACAAGGAATGCATGTCAGTTGATTACAGAAACAAAAAATCAAATGTCACAAGAGTTTGCCAAATGAAAGACCTTGGAGAACTACACTATTGTTTGGGACTTGAAGTTTGGAGAGAAGCTCGCAAAACTATGGTCACTCAAAGTAAGTATGTAAGGGAAATATTGAATAGATTCAACATGAGTGATTGCAAAGTATCAGCAATTCCTTTAGAACAAAATGTGAAATTATGCAGTCAAGATGGATCAAAGGATGCAGATGGTACTTTGTATCGACAATTGGTGGGAAGCCTGAATTTTCTCACTACCACAAGGCCAAATATATCATATGCAAACAACATTTTGAGCTAGTTTATGGCTAAACAAAATGACAACCATTAGATAGCAGCAAAAAAAGTCCTTAGATATCTGAAAGGGACAATGAACTTTGGTCTTTTATACACTGATAAGTTTGATGTTCAATTGGTAGGTTTTTTTGATTCTGATTGGGTAGGAAATCTAGATGATAGAATATCTACTATAGGATATGCATTGAACATTGGATTCAGAGTCGTCTCATGGAGCAGCAAGAAACAACCAACTGTTTCTCTATCATCCACAGAATCTGAATACAAAGCCATGTCTAGTGCAACATGTGAAGCTGTCTGGTTGAGGAGGATTCTTGAAGACATTGGAGAAAAGAAAACAGAACCCACAAAAGTACATTGTGATAACCAAAGTGCAGTCAAATTGGCACACAACCCTATTTATCATGCAAGGTGTTGCTGCCTTTCACACTTCTAGGGGGGAACGTGGCAGAAATATTCAATCCACTAGGTTTGTCCTTGGGGGCAAGTCTCGAGTCAAGGCTGTCGCCTTGTTCTTGACTCCTCTATTTAGTCTCAACTCCTAATGAAGCCAAGGGGGTAGACCCTATTAAGTTACTAAGAAAAATTAATTTAGTATGGTGATGTTAAATTGAGATAGTTTCTTAGTATTTTGAAATTAACCATAAATAACCATAGATGACAAGATGAAAAATAAGCACAATAAAGCACAATGTTGAGACACAATATATATATATATATATATATATCAAAATATTTAAACACATAACCCGTGCCTTAAAAATGGAGTCATAAAATAATCAAAGTAATTGCATGTGCTTGGAGTGAATGTTTTGCAATTTCCTCTTGGTATGTTTTAAGTTAATGTAAAATATGGGTGGATTAAAATTAGGCAAGGGGGGACTCTAGATATACCCGAGGGGTACTTGGAGTATGTCCAAAAATAAACCTTCACGACTACCCGCAAGGAATGTATGGGCTGAATGGAGTCTTTGAGATTGTGTTCATAATACACATGAAGGTGTAATAGAGATTGGGGCCCCGAGGTCACTATCCAAGAGTTCCCTCTTCCTTTGGGTATTTTGCCACCGTTTACGGTTTGATCGAGGCGTTGGATTTTCGCTTGATGGTGGTTAATTGGGGAAGGTGAAGACTAATTAATCTAGTCACTCACATTGATTTTGATGCAACTTGACTGATTAGACAAACCGCAGCCAAGTGTAGATCATACACACCAGAGTCTTGTCAATTTTAGTAAATTTTAAAGGATGTGTTTTTTAGAAAGAAAAAACCTTCCAGGAACCTCTTTCAGTCCAAGTGGACCTCAATCGGGGAATCAAGGAAGGGGTTAATTTTAAAATATTGTTTACAGAGATTAGTTATAAGCAGCAAAAAGAAAGCAAACCACAAGTTTTCTAGTTAGTCCTACCACACATCTCTTTTCCCTTTCGGGTCAATCGAGAAGTCGTGGGGTAAGTATTAAGGTTATTTTGATACTGTAATATGGAATATATGATAAAGTAATCAAATCATATTATAATGCATCAATTAAACTAATCTAGAGCGAAAATAAATAAGAAAATGCCAAAAACGACAAAAAAGGCGTGAATCCCCCCAGGGGGATGGGGAATGGGCTCGAAAGAGTCTATTCAGAGAAATTTTTTATTATATACTATTACAATATCAGTAAAATTATCTAAATCCTCTTGGTTCTTATACAGGATGAAACCAATATCCTACAAATTGCCCAAAATTAAAATTACAATCAAAAGGTAGACCCATGAGGGGATTCAAATGACCCAAAAGCCACTTTCGAACAACAGCTTATCCTTTTTTTTGTCATTCCTACTAAAATAAAGTGATCCTTATTAGAATTAAATATGCCCAAAATCACTTTTAAAGTACCTTTGGGTCAACTTACTTTAAACACAAAAAGAAGAAGTTCAAACTAGTTAAAACGGTAAAAAGAAACCAAGGAAAGAAAGATTTCCTTGGGATCTTGGCTTGTTGTTTGAGAATCCAATGAGATATGCAATGATTGCTAGATTTTATCTTTTAAAACAGAAATAGAAATCTAATGCATGGAAACTGCGGATCCTCTTTAAATTGCCATGCAAAACGGACGATTTCCCTAAACTAGATCTAGAATGCTTTATGAAATTTTTTAGGAATGAGATCTAGGTTATGAGCCTTGATACAACAGATCTATGTTAATTTTTACTTTAAGATAATATATATAAATGATATCAAAGCTTGTAAACAAAGTAACCAGGTAAAAATTTGATTTTAGAAAGAGGAAGAGAGAGAAAGAGTGTTGGAATCCTGCGAATGTTGAGCTTTGGAGTCTGCTTTGGTGGAACACTAAGGGACTATGTCCTCCAAAATATCCTGAAGATGAGGAACATGCAAACTAGCTCAACCCCTTCTACAAGTGAGATCACCTACAACTTAGAAATCCTTACACAAATGGATGGTTAAAACATAGGTGCTACTGGAAAAACACAATTAGAAAGCATGCAAATAAACTTAAAATACATGCAACTCCAAGAGATCTGAAACAAATGAATAGTAAGAGCATAAATAAAACTAGAATGATCTCTTACCGCAACAAGAGAGATCTCTCTTCTTCAAGGCCAACAAATAACCAGCAAAAAAGAAAAGATAAATAACATAGATTATACCTCATAAGCACTTGACGATCATTATCCATACATGAAGAGCATTACACCATAGATCTTGCCTCCAAAGCTTCTTTATTCCAAAATAGTAAACAATACAATACAATAGCAACAACTTCTCAATCAGGCTCTAACCAGCTTAGAAGAGGAAAACTGAGCTTTATTTATAGCAAAAACATGAAATCTAGCCCCGGGGGGGCACAATTCCCAAGGAGAGAGAGGATGCAGCTGCATGTGGAGTCAATCTGGGCTTGATTTATGTCTAACTGAGACTGATCTGAGTCTCACTAAGTGCAACTATTAATCGGAGAGCTCATACACCTCAACCTGCAAACTTAAGCATCCATCAAAACTCATCCAGATGAGCCCACACACGTGGAGGAGAGAGAGAGGGTACAATTCCCAAGATTGCATGCAATAATGTACTCTCTGTTCAGCCCATATCAGCTCCTTTTGTCAATGAATGGTCAGATCTAGTCAATCCACAGCTGATGAGACTGATTTCAGTCAAATCGGAGCAAATCCCAATGATTTAGGATTTTGAATTTTCTCCATTATTTAATTAATTTATCAATTAAATAATCAATATTTGATTTTTAGGGTTTTTTTACCTGAGTGATGGACAAATCACTCAAAACCTAGGAAAAGTGGGTTTATGGGTTTACATGGTGCTCTAAGCTTGAAATTGAGCACACCCATGACTGAAACTAATTTTCGAGCCCACTTTTATTACAAGACCAATTTTTCCATTTAGACTATTAAAAAATAGCCTAAGTTTTGGAAAAATCAAAACTTAAAAAATTAAAAAAATTAAAAACCTAGGGGGACTGAGGCATGTTCATATGACTCGACCATAATGCCTAGCATGTTTATACATTGACACATAGACTCTAATAACCTCAATAGCCCTAAATGCCATGCCGATAGACGCTAATAACCTCAATAGCCCTAAATGCCAAGCCGACCACCCTAACTTTGGAGGTATTGAGTGAAAAACTTAGAAATTATCAGTCGTTTATTCAACAACCAATAATAACCAAGGGAAAAAACACCTTGGGCTGATCAGAATGATAAATAAAGTCTAAGAGATCGAGTCTTTTACAGACACTATCATGCTAGAACATTTTATTACAACTCCCCCACGAGGTATGAACATGTGATATAGTACAACAAGCACTTCGCAGAAGCACTTCCGAAGGTCCTCTAAAGTCCGAACAAATCATCCTTGTATAGTTCACTAGGATCACTTGATAAAAAACCATTAAGTACAACTTAGGTGGTAGCACGAGGACAAAACACATTGAACTGCAACATCATTTTATGAGAGAAAATATTGAGTCTAAGGAAATTAAACTTATTTATTGTAACACAAGTGATAATGTCACTAACATATTTACCAAACCTATTGGCAAGATTCACTTTGAGATCCTTAGGCAGAAATTAGGTGTTGTATAAAATCCATTTCTACATTAAGGGGGTGTGTTGGAATAATGTAGAAGCATAGAAATGCTTGCTGAGTATCTAGGTTTAGGGTTGATGTGTATTTTGTATACTTAGTATGTAGAGGTTTAAGATCTACTTCTTATGGATCTGGCTCTTGGTTTGTTGTGATAAGCTACATCTATATATTGTAATCATTTCACATTAATCAATTGAATTGGTTTGACCATTCCTCGTGTAAGCTCTGCTCTGTTTACCTTCTAATTCTTAGTAGAGTTACACAAAGTTTCCCTTACTAAGCTCTAAAATACACCTCTTATATGCAATTATAAAATTTTATATTATTAAGTGTTTTAGTATATTTAATGCAATAAAAAAAAAATACAATATTTTAAATAAATATAAAAAACTTTATAAATATTTTTAAATTTAAAACATTTTAAAAGTAGTTATATATTGAAAAAAAATTATAATAAAATATTAATTATGATAAAATAAATTAAATGTAAATGTAAAATAATTAAAAAACAGTGTCTTCAATTTATATTGGGTCATTGCTTTCAATTTATGTTGACAAATACCAAGATCTTAAACTCATTTACATGTACAAATTTAAATTATTAAGTTTTTATTATATATTTAATATAATATAATATAAAAATAAAAATTCAATATTTTAAATAAATATAAAACATTATTTATAAATATTTTTAATATAATTTTTTTTAAATTTAAAACATTTTAAAGATAGCTATTTGTTTAAAATATATATTTATATTAAAATATTAAATATAATAAAATAAATTAAAATATATACACACCTACATTTACAATGTAAAATAATTAGAAATTAGTGTCTTGAATTTATCTTAACAAACATCAAAATCTTAAACTCATTTACACATATGTAAATGACTATTAAATTTTAAAGGAATTTTTTATAAAATAGTATATTACTGTAAGTCAAATATTACATTTACTATATCAAACTTAAAAACAAAATATTATGATGTTTATGATAAATAATAATTGTATATTATATATTGATGTAAAGTAATATAAAAATAGATATAAACAAATATAAATTTATATAAATAAAAAATAGGTTTATATATAAAAATAATTTTATATGTATATTAATATAAAAATTAATTAAAAAAAGTGAAAAAAAAATTATATCAAAAAATAATTTGATATATATTATATATATTAACATAAAAACTATTTAAAAAAAATAAATTTACACATAAATATAAATATTCAAAATATGATATTTGTTATACAATTTTAAAATAATGTAACAATGTAAATATAAAAATCTTGAAAATAATCAAAATTGTAGTGACACAAGTGTACTAACTTGAAAAGTTTTTTGTTTTTTTGAATACCAATTTTTGCATTTGAACTCATGACCTTTGTAATGTCTATATTGATTGTACTATTATCATTCTAAATTGGAAATAAACAATTATAAAAGAAAAAATATATATATACAAAATAAATAGTAATGGATAACTCATTGCTAATGTATGGATAAGGGGCTTTGTAAGAGACAATCCTTTTAACTAGAAAATATGCATGGTAGTTGATGCATGGATACGTGGTAGCTAATGCATGGATAACTCATAGCTTATGTAATAGAGAACCCGTTTAACTAGAAAATGTGAGTGATAACAAACATGTAGATGAGGATTTGGGGTGAGTAGCAAATATGTTTTTCCTAGATTGTAGGAAGATGAGACAAGCCTACTAGAGATTGATATTATGGGATTCATTCCAAATTCAAAATAAACAATTTCACACACACACATAAGTGATAGTGAATGCATAAATAACTCAGAGTATTCATTTTCTACAAGTTAAGAGTTATGTTAGTTACATTTAGATAAAGTGTTAGTTATGAGTTCGGAGGAAATCACTAAAAGCATAATCTTAACCTAAATTCATTTTAAATAATAATATAATTATGTATATAAAAATTTTCTTTGTTTAAAAAAAAAACCTATTACTTGCTTAAATTTTATTGCAACAACTAAAAGAGTGTCTAATAATTATCCGAGCTCTTAAGATGAGTTATTAACTAATTAAATATCAATATTTTTTAATTTCTTTTAAATTACAAAAAAACCACACAAAGATTTTTATTTATTTAATTAAACTCAACCATGGAAAGCATTTCTCCTAAGTATATGGTTTAATTAAAATGTCAAGGTATACAATTAGGTAAATGAAAATGTTTCAAATACCATTCTCATTGGATATGTATATAAATAACTTATAAATATGTGCCATCAATTTATAAGAATGTTTCTAGTTTTAGTTTTTTATCCTTTAAGATGATATTCTTTATGAGAATGTTTTATTTTTTATTTTTATGTTTTTATTTTATTTTATAATATTTGAAAGTTTTTTATATTTATATATTTATTTTTAAATTTTAATAAAAGGATTATTAACATAATCACTTAACTTATAGTTATAAGTTAAGTGTCATAAACAAGTTATGTATTATTTATTTTAATTAAACCTAGTATAATCTAAAAGATAGTAGATTTGAACTTTAAATTAAAATTAATAACTATTTTTATACATTCAAAATTAAATTTCACTAGTCAGGACTTTTTAACTAATCAGTTTGGTAAACCCCTTAGCTCCTAGCCATACATATAAATGTTAAAACTAGCACAACCACAATTAAAGTGACTTGTGAATGGTGATAGGCACAACCAACCACTTAGTTTTGTGAAGATCACTTGGTGTTAAATTGTGAAGATCCTCTTAAACAATGAGTAAAATATATAATTTTATATCCATTATTCATACGAGCCTGTTAGAATAATATAAGTACAAAACAAATACTATAATTTAATAAATAAATAAAAACTGATATCAAAAAATAAAAACAAATTGTTATACATTTCTTCAACCACCCTTTAAATGAAGCTTATTTAAATCTTAATCAAGATGCATGTAAGTATAACAAGATAGGACGACTATGAAATGAATATCTGATGTACACTTGGGTTAATCTTGTTAATCTAGGATGTGTGCGGATGGACCGCTAGGAGAAGTAGAGGAGAAGTACTTAGACCCAAAACTAGAGAGAATGAGAGGAGAGAAGGCTGTATAAGTTGCAAAGAATACTTAGAAAAGAATATGCAAGATGAGTTCGCAGACAAAAGGTGCTAAAATATTTCTCATGCCAGATGAAGAATGCCTTTTTGGTTTTTCCCAAATGGGTTTCCATGTTAACCAGTGTCTCTGTATATCTTGATTGATGTGTTTATGTTAAATGTATGCATATTGTGAATATCTAGATATGAATGTGTCACATTCCTTCTATTTATGAATAATATCATGTACGTATGTGTGGCATTGTTTATTGAATGAATCTATGATATGGCCTTCATGTTGAATGATGCAAGATGTGTCAAGTGGTAAATAGCATGTTGACTTGAATGAATAGACAAGGAGTAAGAAGTATAAACCATGTCTTTTGTCGAGCATTGTGATAAGATAAAACGAGAGTAGAAATCCCCACCTAACTACAGAAACTTGGTTATGGAAGTGACCCATAAAGATATATCGGGTGAGATTGCATCTTCTTCGCGGGTGCTATCAGCTAAGCATTGCTCCACCGAGCCAATATCTAGGTCTTTGTTGATGACCGAGGACCTGAACCTCGATCGAAAGAAAGAGAAATCCAACAAACATGCAATTAGTTTTTATGATGAATTTGGAATTTCTGTGAAACTTAACTTGCAATCCTATGTGCACCAAGGTATTACAAAAAGAAAAAATAATAATGAACAAAAAGTCAACGTAAAGAAAGTAAAAAATTGACTCCCACATTATTAGATATTCCAAGATCAAAACCCTTCTTGCCACGCGAGACAATAAAATTTATGAATATTATTTCTTTGATCGAAACCCTACCTTTCCACGCGAGACAATAATATCTATAAGAATTTTTAAACGATCGAAACCGTTCCTTGCCATGTGAGACAATAATATTTATGAATATTATTTCTTCATCAGGATATTTGCAACAACGAACAATCCAGCTGCAACCAGTTGTTCAAATATAGCCCTAAATCACAAAATTTGACGTAGGGTCACAATTTTCTAGAAGATTTTGTAGTCGATTGAGTGAGGATTTAGACGTTAGATGTTTATGATAAATTTTAATAGAAATTAGTTGCGTATTTATATGAACTTTTTGTCCAATAATAAAATTTTGTTTGATAATGTAATTTTTTTAAACATAATTCTAGTTACTCTGGAGTGTAAGGAGTGTAAGAACCGTTTACAATATCCAACAGACTGCAAGCCAGATATACCAATAACTTGTGACTTAGCAGGGTCGAGACGTCCCGAAACGCATCGAAATGAGTCTCTATCTCAAGGGTCGCCTACCCTTCTAGCCTTGTCACAACAGGCCAATGAGCAACTCTAACCCCCGCCGGTTTTGAACGTGTGACCTTCAAGAAGATACCACATGTTCTTAACCATTAGACCCACTCAAGTGCTCGAAGCCCAACCCTTCTTATTACGTATATAAAACACATTTTTAATCCTCGGAATGAAATGAAATAAGGTAAGTCATTTATTTACGAATTAGTCGTTAAATTAGGTCCAGCGGAACTATGACAAGTAAATGGAATCCATTGCGAGCTTAGAACCTCTATTGAATGTAAGTGTAAAAGGTATAAGGTAAATGTTAAGGTCGATATGTTCCTTCGCACATATATGTGATGTAATTTATGCAAGGATTATGGGATTGGAGCTCTCTGTTATTTACCATTAGCTAAACATTTTGATGTAATTCTATTGCTAATTATAAAGTTGTGCATTTATTGAACCAAAATGTATACAATTCACTTCAGTTCTCATTGTAATATTATTATTTTTTGGAAAATGTGGGCCTCAATTATCTTAATGTTAGATAATTACTCTTAATGTTATCATGAATTAAGGCAATAAGGATTTGCAATAGAGAAATAAAGTGAGATAACGAGAATAAACGAAAAAACAATCGATAGAGTAAGATTGATATAGCACATTGTCTAAATTCATTTTTATTTTTGTAAGTTCTTATTCTCATCTATTGATGTATAGTAAAAGTAAAAGTAAAAATACATATCATCTTAGTTGTTCTGTGGACTGATAGTGACAGAGTGAAAGTAGAAGCCTTCCCTTTTCAGGAAATCAGGCTCAAAACATCAAAAAGATCCTCCCTTAGGTAGGGAAAATAGATCATATGATAAAGTGACAGTTTTAAGCAAAAAAGTATAGTTCTAATACTGCAAGAAAGATATATAACTACTAAATCCACATTTTACATGAACAAAAAATCAAAGGAACTTGAAACTCAATGCTTGGAGGAGAGCTCCTCTTCAATGGGTACTTAGCCAAATCCAATCTGTGAGAGGGTCTTTGGTTTGTTGTTAGTAGGGGGACTTGGCTGGGAGGAGTTGATTTTACCACCTTATGGTTCATGGTTCTTGGACTTCTTGTTGGCGTCGTCATTAATGCCTGAGGTGTCGAAAGTAGAGCTGGAGGATCCCTTCTTGACCAGAAGCGTCTCAGTCTTCTTGAAATCTGAGGCGAGGGTGGTGGCCTCTTTTCCTAGAAGAGTTTCATTCTGTTGAAGACCCACATTGTAATTACTAGAAAAACTACAAGGAAATCAACAGGAGGAGAAAGCCCAGTCTGAAAGGAGTCAAACAATCCTATGTAAGGATGGTCTTATCCCCAAACTGTTTGGTATAGCTAACCCGTACGGATATAAGGCCTCTCCTGGCACAATGAAAATAGATCCAAATGGATCTCCTCTTCCTTTGTGGAAGATCTGAAAGGGTAGGTAGTGGCATTGAATTGATTTAATACTAAAGGTTAAGAATGATGATAATATGATATAGAACGATCAAATCAATAATACATGACAAATCTTAATTCAATTTATAAACATAAATTAATCAAATTTATTCTTATCAACTTTAAATAAAACAAAGCAAGATTCGCAATTGAATTATTTTATCCAAAGGTTTTAAGCACATAATCGTTCTAACAGAGAAATGCCAATTGAAAAATTAGCATTTAAAAGGAGTAACTATTAAGTTAGTTGCATCAAGAAGCATATGAATAAAAAAAGACATTTATTTAATATACAATTAACAAAATAATTGAGCAATGACAAATAAAAAAAGAGAGTAGTGTGTCCAATAATGATGCAACGTCTAATAGATATGTCTAAAAGATAAAAGAATAACCAAGATTCATCAAAGAAATTGAATGAATGAACCAATAGATGGAAGAAAGAAACTAACTATATTTATTCAAAATGAAAAAAATTACAGTTTTGAAAAATACATAGTATCTCCAATCTTTCCCTTGTGGTTTCTTCTCTTATCGTCCTTTTTTGTCCCTCCTTCTCTCCTCCCTTAAGGATGCCTCTATATGAGATCTCCCTCTCTTTAAATAATAATTACAAATATTACAAAGAAAGAAATCCCCCACAGAGGTAGGGATCACAAAATATCGTTTCATGGTTTTCCAAGGGTAGATTGCCACTTGGAAAATACATCTAGTAAATCCACCATGTGCTGATATTGGGAAAACTCTAGTTGCAATCGAGCCTTGCATATAAGAGACTCGATCTCCCTCTTCTTTACTTTATCCCATTCTCAGAGAAAGAGATTGATCCTCATTTGTGAATTCAGGGGTGACCCAATCCATTTGTTGATTTCTGCCACATGAATATGATCAAGTTGTTCAATATTCTTGTTAGTCTTTGAGAAATCCCTTTCAACTTGCTCCAACATGATCTTAGGGGGCATAGCATCTTGAATTGGATGGATAAGTGGTAAGTCCAGAAAACTCAGCAGGTTCTATGATGTGAACCATCTTTTCTTACAGGCTCTCTATGCATCCTGAATGGTTGATTCAAACAATTCACATACATTCTCCTAGGATTCCAAGGATATTTCAAGATTCCCCTTGGCTTGAACTTGTCTAATATTGGCAAATATTCAAGGTTATCCTTAATGTACATCTGGCAATCCACCAGATCGTCATAGGCTTTGGTTTCTTCCTTCCTCCTTTGATTATGATCATAAAGGAGGTCAACATGACGTTCAAAGGCACTGCAATTCTCTTGAATTTCATTTAATCCTTCAAACCAACCAACCATTAGTTTGTTAAGTTCATGCTTGATCTTGGAAGCCATTTCTTGGAGTTCTTCCTTTGTAAACTTGGAAAAAGAGGAAGCAACAGATATGAACTGGAAATACTCCAACTGTTGTTCGAGGGTTGTGATCTTTTCAGCATTTTTCACATTAAGCCCTTGTTTTTCTTCTAGATTTTGTTTGAGAAAATCATTCTGCTCTTGCAGTTGCTTGAGTTGTCCTCATAATTATTCTTCGAATTCTGCAACTCATTTTGATGGTTCTCATTAGCCTGAGATTGTTCATGTTTAAACCTTTACAACCATTATTATTTTGCCTCAATTTCCTTATTGAGTGAGGAAACTGAGTCATAATTGGATCTGGCAATGGCTCCCATGGCAGTTGTTGTTTCCAGAGCTTCTTGTTTGACATCTGTTCAAGATCTCTTCCATATGATCTAGTTTGGTATAGTGTTGTGCATGAGTGTTTCTCCTCTGGTTCTCTTGGTGCCTTTCTTCACCATAGCTTTCTCTGTCTTACTCCATAAATATTCCACAACGGAAACCACAACATCATCCCAAAAATATGCTATCTCTTCTACTATGGGAGTTGACATTCCAGACACTGTGACTAAAGACATAAGTTCGGAAATAGCATGGGTTGGGATGGGCATGTTGACCTAGTAAAAAATTGCAGTAAAAATATTTCGTCGAGCTAGAATTCGCAATTTGGAAATGGTAAAATAGCAGTGAAAATTCAAAATATTTAAACAACAAAATCAATGGCTAAATGAATATGAATCGCAGATTTCAAAAAGATCAACGGTTGAAATTAAACAAGAAAGGAAATTGCGGAGGTAATATTTCGATCATTTTATTTTTTGGTTTCCGTAATATGCAATTTGGAATGCGGGTGGAGGAACTGCAGAGTGAAAGTTTCTAACCCAAAATTACTTTATTGCTTCTAAAATCTGTAATCTGCATTGTGGATTGTGGAATCGTGCAAGCCTAGACTTGTGATTTTATTATATTTTGGGTTTCTGATTTCTGCAATTTGCATTGCGAGTTGCGGAATTGCAAGACCGATAAATTAAATTCTTATTGTGAAAATATTTTCGACATTCGCTATTCGCATTACGAGTTGCAGGCTACGGAAAGGAGAATTTCAAAAATCAAAAGAATGACAACACCCTCCAAAAACAAACTTTAAAACCTCGAAAAAAGGACTCCCACTATCCTCTTTGTGGATTGTAGAATCAATATATTTGAAAGAAAAGACTATTTTCTGCAATCCACAAACCCAAAAAAAAAGAAGGCTTTGAAGCAAATTTTATTCAAACCAAAACATGAAAAGACATAACAATAAAGACAACAATGAATACTATCCCACAATCAAGATAATAACCTCAAATATTACCTTAATGATGAGTAAATGGGGTTCCCATTTTATCAATTAAAATGGGATATGTTGTGTCAACAACAAATGGCGACTCGTTGGGCGAACCAGTTATGTCTGTACAAATCAATTTAAAAACTTGAAGAGAGATATGTTGGCAAGAAAAATGTTTAAGTCTATAATCCAAGAGCAAGTTCATAAGAGTACAATCGGATCCAACAGACTCTAGTTTTACATCATTTTTATTTTCCCAACCCAAGCCACTTATAATGATACTCAAGTAAAAAGGGAAATTTAGAAGCAAAAGGGTTTCCATGCGACCATTATGAAAAATAAAGAGGGAGGTTTGTGATTAACCTTGGGAAAAGCTTGACTTGTTTCAAGACCAAAACAACAATCACCTTGAATTACTGATTACTTATTAGTGACTTTATTTCTTGAACATATATACAATTTTTTTTTAAAATTAAGAAACTACAACTTGGTTGAAACGAGACCATTTCCCTGGTGATATGCAATGGCATTCACAAATCCTACTTGGAGCCTGAACAAGCTAGCTCTGTCAGGAGAGTCCTTATCTTTTAGCTTTGACACTAAAACAAATTACCATGTCTTGGTAACCACCGACAGTAATTTCAGTCCAAAATAGAATCCATGATCATGGTTAGGCTGGCTTGTAATAAGACCCCCTGTCCTTGAATACAACAAGTTGTGGTTAACCATAAAAAACAAAAACAATATTAATTACAATGTAAATTGCAAGCCATTACCCTGGCTTGGAAACCATCTCTTGGTAATGTCATTCATTGAATATCTATGGACATGATAGGTTGGCTTGTGATAAGACCCCCCATCTTGCAATGTACCATTATTTGGGTGAATTTTATTTAATTTTAAGGTGATTAAGCTGAGGTTAGAAACGAAAAATTTGACCAGGCTATAAAAATTCCTCCCAATCACTAATGGAACATATGACAGGAAAACCAAAACCCTTATAAAGCTTCAATTATTGCATGAGGGTTTGTAAAGATAGTGAATTGGGTGGGTAAATATCAATTTAAAGGCCTGTACCCATCATTGGTTATATTCACGTGAGAGAAATCTTTTGGATATAAATAGAGTAAAGATGTTCTAACATATCCACCCTCAGATTTCTAGCTAGACATTTTGGAGATAGACTGATCACTAGCTCTGGAAAAATGTTTTGTCATTATCATGTTTGAAAGAAAACAAAAATCAACATCAAACCGTAGGAAAAGAAAAGAAAAGAAAACACACCTATGTATAGATAATCAAATGCTTACCTCAAATGAAGTACTTCTTTAGGATTTGGACATTCACCGGGCTAGGTCTCAGAGCGACCTTCCATTTTTTACAATCAGAAAGTACCATGGCAAAGATTTTCTGTAATAATGAATGGCCCTGGCCACAAGCATTGGAATTTAGTATATTCATTTCTTTACTTATGTGGTTTGTCTCATTTCAAGACCAAATCTTCAACCTGAAAATCACAATGAGTCGAATATTTTACATCAAACCGTCTTTCAATTAATTGTTGGTGTTGGTAGAGTTTGTTTTTGGGCTTCTCTATTTTTTCTTCTAATTCAAGCAATGTATCAATTCTGTTCTGAAGGGAAGGAGAGTCATCTTGTAAAAATGATTGAGCCAACTGCATCGATGGAAGTAACAGGTTTGATGGTAGGATAGCTTATTTTCCATAAAAAAAGGTAGTAAGGAGAGTTCCCAATGGAATATTTAGGAGTTACTCGGTATACCCAAAGAGCATTAAAAAGCTAGGTGTGCCAATTCTTTTGATGAGTGGCCACAATATTTTTTAGAATATTGATCAAGTTTTTATTCGAAGACACTACTTATCTATTTCCTTGTGGGTATTAATTCGCAGAGTATTTGATTTTGATCCCATTTTCAAGGGCATCTTGAGTAAGATCAATTAAAGAAAAATAAGATGCATTGTCAAAAACCAAAGATTTTGGGACTCCAACCCTAGTGACAATGTTACTCTCCTGAAAAGATATCAATGAGTTAGTATTGGAAACCCTCATGGGAATAGCTTCTACCCACCTAGTGAAATAGTCTGTTGCAGTAAGGATATACCTGTGTTGCAAGGAATAAGGAGGATTAATAGGGCCAAAAAAATTCAGTCCTCATTGCTGGAAGGGAAACTGGATAGTAAAAGGTTGGAGGGGAAATCTAGGTTTCTTTACCTTACCAGCACATCTATGGAAGGCTTCACATATTCGGACAAAAGCACATGGATATTTAAATAACATTGGCCAATAATATCCAACTCTCAAGATATTTTGGGTTGTTGTTTCTCCTAAATAATGCCCCCCTATAGGCCTTACATGCAATTCAAACAAAATATTTCCAACTTCTTCCTTTTCAAGGAACCTAAGGAAAACACCATCATAGTTTCACTAGTACAAAATGAGATATTAGTGACCAGGAGACCAAAACTTTTGGTCACCACAATTTTTTTCAAGGGATAAATGACCAAACATGATAAATTTAAGTGACCTAACTAAAAAACACCAAGATAAATGACCACTTTTGGTCACGATATAAAAACTGAACTAAAAATGACCAAATTTGGTCACAGGATATCTAAACTAAAAATGACCACATAACATTTGGTCATTTTTAGTTGTGTCACTCCGACAATAGAAAATTTCAATTTTGACAATGAATTTGTACAATTTACTAAATTCTAACACTACGGATGGATTCAGAGTCTCTGTATCCATCCGCAGTGTTAGAATTTAGTAAATTGTAGACCCCCTAATGTGTTACATCTCAACATTAATGCATGCCACATATTTGCACCGCTTACTACAACCACCCGATTCCATGGATTAACATTAAATGGATTATTTTGTAACATGATTTAGTGAATTAACATGACTAATAGGAAGTATAGAGTGGTACTCATTATGGCCTATAACCTCTACAAGCTCTCCTGTGACGTCCAAGTGCTGAAACCCTTCTCTAGATCACCTCCCATTATATTGCACATGTGTCAATATAAGAATGTTTTGTCCTGCATCCCATCTCCCTTGAATATTGGTGGCCACACGGCTTTCAAATTTGACACAACCCATCTAAATTCCAATGTGTCAAAACTCTTCCCACCATAACTCTTCCCACCATATATATATATATATTAGTAAGTTAATATAATAACATATAAACCATACCTATAAACAATGGCATGCTAGTTTTATATTATATTATAAATAATATAGGATAAATAACAATCTATATATAAAACAAGAAAATAAATAAATTCATTTTCATTTGGAGTTAAACTTTGCATTTTTTAACATATGAATGAATCTCTAAATAGAGTAAGCCAGTTATAGTTGGCTCTAATCTTGTGTGTAGTGGTCTAACCTGATAAGTTCCCATGGGCCTACTAGATTCCTAGCTGAAGCCTTCTTATATATTAGGGCACCACCTTTCCCATACACTCCAGTCACAGGATTTCTGCTTTTAAACAATTTTTATCATAGGATTCGTGGCGAGAACCAATACAACAGGAACTTTGGGGCTGGTACTACTTGTTGGGATAAGGACAAATGTAGGGAGGGAATAGCCGGTGGCCAACAAACAATGAATTGGTAAAATTTGGTAATTCCATGGGTGTGTTGCAGAATTTGGAAAACCTCAAACCCTATACTTGGCATCTAAAAGGAAATATTCATTTTCATTTGGAGTTGCAACCAAACAATGAATTGGTACAATTTGGTAATTCCATTGGTGTGTTGTAGAATTTGGAAAACCTCAAACCCTATACTTGGCATTTGAACGAATATAGACTGTAGCTGAGACAAATCTCATTGATTCATCATAATTAATTTATTAAGCATCGCTACACAGGGGAATATTTGATTTTTTGTCCAAAGAGGTAACCCATTTTGAGTTCTGTAGCCACCATAATTTTGTAGGGGCATATTGGAGTTGCTAATTTTCTTTATCACGGAGTATGATTATATATGTGGTTGCTCAATTTTTACATTTTTTACTAGTAAATTAACATTATCATTCCTTTCATTTTACATTAACCGTGGAACTTATTAGTTCAGCATGTCTAAAGGTATATTTGGCTTGGCAATTTACAGCTAGAGTGAGTAATGAGATCGAAGAAGAAATGAACATAGTGACAGGGCGCTCCAAACTGATTTCTCTAGTACCGATTTATCTTAGCATATATGCCCCTAATGGTAGGTACCTATATTCTTTGCTTTTATTTTTAAAGTTTGTAAAGTAGCACCATATTGTTAAATGTTTGCACCCTGACTTTTTTTTGATTTGATGTTGGTTAATGCTTTCTTACATAATGGTTCCAAGATTCATGAATTTTACTTCTAGGAAGGGCCTATGTGTTGATCTGTTTGTTAGTTTTCCATTTTAGAATGAAAACTAACTTTCCCTTTACCAAGGATCTATGATCTATTTTAATTTCAAATTTCAATCCTCAAAGATCCTTTTCAATTTAGGATAACTTGATTAACTGACCAACCATGGAATAATATTCTGTCTGTCAAAGTTACACGATGGTTTGGATAATTCCATTGGGATTAAGATGACTTAAAGAGATACTACAAATGCTACCCTATTGCTTTAGATTTCATTGTATATATCCTTATGGGGGACATGAAAAAGTTGAAGAAGCTGAAGCAACACTGTTTCAATTTATGGTTACTAGATGTTATGACAAGATAAGTTACACATCTCTATGCAGTAGTGATTTTGAGATAGAAGGAAATTGTGTTGTGTGCATTGTTCCCAAGCCAGGGATCATCTTCAGGAGTCTTTTTCACTCTAATGGATATTTCCATCCTTTAGAATAAAGTATTCCAGGTGGCTTGTTTAGGGTCGACCCTTAAAAATGGTCATTCTTGCCCAGTAATTCTCCTGAAAGGGTGAATTACTGGCTTCCATGCCTCTCTGATTTTTAACCCATCATCCCTATCTAGATTATAAGGGTTCTTTTTATTTTCTATCACCTCTCTAACCTTTATTTTTGTGTAATGGTCTCTGTTTGTAATGATCTTTGTCGTCTCCAAGCAAATATGGTGTCTAGAATTTTGAGAGTGTTACATTAAGGAATATTTCTTGATATGATTGTGCACAATGTTCTTTGAATCTTACCTTAATGAACAAATTATTGCTTGAAGCCATATTAGAGACAAACAAATAGCAATGAGTAAATTAAGGTCAAAGCTCTGTTCCTAAAGGGTGGTCTTATTCTCTCAACTACAAAAGTGCTTGGAATAGAAGATCGAGTCCCTCTGATGTTATGATCCAAGTGACTTGAATATGTTGCCTTTAAATGTCCTCTCTAATTGCCTTGTTTAGGTCATGTTTAGATGATAAGAGATGTCTTGGAGCATGTAGAAACTAGAAAGTACCTCAAAGGGAGAAGCCAATCATGTGAGATGGTTGCAAACTGAAGCAATTTGGAGGCCTTTGAAAACTCTAATCTTTATATTTGTCTTCTATAATATTAACATATTATTTTGTGGGTTCTTTTGACGATTCTTTAAGCATTAACTACAAGAAGAAAACTTAAACTTATGCGCAGTCAAATCTATGTCATTTGGAAACAAAATTGGGTCATTTGGATTTCATTAATTTGTAGCAAGTTCAAGTTGCTTCATTTATTGATTAATTGGATTATGACTGATGTCTTTGGTTTTATGTATTTTGATAACCACTATTAAGATAAATGTTTGTGTTTGTTTAGTGTCTTGGTTAATGGGCTCTTACCTTGGAAGTTGTTTTCATATGGCATAGAATTTTATTGTTTTTTGGGTGACCCTTTGAATATTGCATGCATTGGATCATTTTCAATGTTTGTTTTTTTTCTCTTAGCTTACCACTTTCCTTGTTTTTTTGACAGTTGTTCATCTAACACTTGTTGATCTACCTGGTTTAACAAAGGTTGTTGTAGGTAAGCCTGGACATTCCTATTCTATTTATCTAAATTTGTCATTCTTGTTTGAAGTTGTAATGCATTGACATATAGGTATGAGCCAGTTTACATTTGGATAATGCAGAGGGATAGCCATAGAGTAGTTTTGGTGATATTGAGAATATGGTTCGCAGTTATGTTGATAAGGTAACTATTGTTATCTTCTTGACGTTGAATGTGAGGGAATTCATGATTTGACTATTTCTCTCATCTGCTTATTCATTATAAAATCCCTATATACATATATTTATACATCTATATACATGGCATGCTTCCCTAGATTTCTAAATGGCATCCCTAGTAAACCCACTGACATAGACTAGTGTGTGTCACCCAGGGGATTAGAATTGGGCACCTGCTGGCATGGAACTAGCCAAATGCCCAATAACATTGGTGACATCTGGTTGAGCTAACCCCTTAGATTGCATACACATGAATACACACATCATTTGCAGTTATGTTGAAGAAGTACTTTTATCAGCTACTTGATATTGTATGCGAGGAAATTTATCATTTGAAATTGACCCTTTCTCTAATATGCTACTTAGTTATAACTTATAAATAATATATTTTTA
This sequence comes from Pseudotsuga menziesii, assembly GCA_001517045.1. Lineage (NCBI taxonomy): Eukaryota > Viridiplantae > Streptophyta > Pinopsida > Pinales > Pinaceae > Pseudotsuga > Pseudotsuga menziesii. The sequence goes on along the minus strand of LPNX010709509.1, from coordinate 71,607 downwards.
AGGTTGTGGTCCAGCTAGACACTAGATTGATGTATATGATACCACCTTGTTTGTGGGACAAGGGATCCTCTTCTGCACAGAGATTTCACTGCCTAGTCTATGGAGGTGTATATACTCTTCCCTGCTCTAGATTTGAACATGTAGTCTACATTATTAGTAAGAAAGAGCATGCCAGAATTGGATGAATGTTTTTAGGAAAACAAATTACAGGATTCCACTAATAGTCTTATTAATTATGTAAAAATCATGTTGCTCCATGCAATATTGTTATGTAGGCTTATGGTAATCACCTTTTATAAGTGCCATATGTACTGCAAGACACAAGTACATGCTTACAACTTCTCCCAAGTTGGTACAATCACAAGATATGCAAACTCTAAGAAAGGAAACCATGAAAACCCTAGCCAACAACTCCTAGCTAGGAATCATCCTAACCAAGGCTGGTTTCCTCACCAAAGATCCTCCTTGACATTTACACTTGCATCCAACAAGTGTGCAAGGTGTCTCCTCTCCTCTTCGACAATTATAACAAGTAGCACTTGGGTTTTCAAAACCCTAGTCTTCCTCTCTCACAAGATCTACAAGAACAATGGTTGTTTTAACCTTTAGGGTTTATTACAAATCCTAGCTTCCTTGCCTCCATAAGGAAAAACCCTAACCCTATAATTACCCTTAATCTTCTCATAATTCCTAGCTCTCCAAGATAGAGAGATAATATAATGAAGACTACAAAAGAGAAACTATTTTTGCTCGCTCCTCACATCTTTAACAAGCGTGTGATTGAATTAAGAGACTCTCTCCTTCTTCTATTTATATGAGAGGAAAGGGAGGCCAATAATTGTATTTGACCTAGTCCAATGCAAGCAACCTAACTCTACACAAGTAGAAAAATATGTGGAGCACTCCCATTCCAAGTGATACATGCCAATCTCTAAGGTGATAATGTCCAACAAGAAAGGCTCCAAGGCACAAACACTTGTCAAGAAGGGTCCAATGCCTTACTTCCTCAATATTCCAAGCTCTAATGCTCTGCCACATCTCTAGTGGCTTTCACCAAGTCCAACTACCCAAAGGATACAAAAATAAATGGTACAATGTCTAAGAAGGCACTAAGGCAACATATAGTGATTTCCACCTTTGGCACACCCCACGTAGGGGAGGAGCATGCCTACTAGGATTTGAATATTGGTAATCATCACAGCAACTCCAAGTTGCCGCCAGAACACAGTATGACAAAAATTCCTAAAAGATAGCAGTGTTCTTTGCCTGCACCCAAACCATTTTAGAGTCCATCTAAGCTTCTGATGATACCTTGGGTGGATCATAAGCTAGTATATATTATAGTAAATTCTTGAGTGGAAGTATCAAATGCTTAAAATCTTCTTTGTAAATAGTGAATACTCTGTATGTGTTTACGTATCATTGGAGTATATTTCATTCAGCTTTGGGGTTTTAGATTTAGTTTCTTATGCAAATACAGATTTTCTAATTTAATGTGGATCTCGTATGCAGCCCAATTGTCTTATATTAGCAATTTCTCCTACAAACCAAGATATTGCAACGTCTGATGCTATAAAACTGGACCGAGAAGTTGATCCTTTAGGTATTCTTCTCCTCATATGATTTTCATGAATATTTAATAATTTGAATGAGATTAGCTAGGTGGTTCTCCCTATATGCATTCTCTCCTAATTGACATTTTTACATGATGGTTTCTAAGGCTAATGCTCGATAGAGAATATAATGAAATGGTACCTAGGTCTTATAAGTGCTTTGATTTACATCACAATATTGGAGATGCATGCTATTATATTTAATTTGTTTTTTAATATATTAAAGAGGAATCTTTTGATTCAATTCTTTGTTATATACCAAGCTCTCAAGTAATATTACTCAGAATGTTCTTTCTTTGGTTTCTCTTTGGAATCTTTCATGTTTTCTCTCCATATTATTTGTTACTTCATGTAATGACCATTTATTATTTTCAGGCGATAGGACGTTTGGAGTGTTGACAAATCTTGATTTGATGGACAAGGGAACAGATGCTATAGATGTGAGTTTTTCTCCTACATTTCATGTAGTTGAAAGGTAAATGAAAGATGATATGGAAAATTGTATTTTTATTAGTTGGCACTACATTTGTTGAGATGTCTCTCTTGTTATATCAATATCATTAGTTTCCATAGGGTACTGATGTGTTTCACATTTGAAAAAAGGTTCTTGATGGGAAAGCATATCGTTTACAACATCCATGGTTTGAGTTGTCAATCGCTCACAAGATGATATTAACAAGAGCATGGACATGATAGCTTCCCGAAGAAAGGAACATGAATATTTTGCAACTAGTCCCGATTATGGACACTTGTCAAGTCGAATGGGTTCAAAATATTTAGCTAAACTACTTTCTAAGGTAGATTCATCACTATGTTTCAGGATTGAATCCTTTTTTATCCAACCTTTTTTTCAAAAGTCATTTGAAAGGGATGCTTTGTTTTTACTAATGCCCATGCTTCTTGCAGCAACTGGAGAATGCCATTAAGTCATGCATACTGAGTATTCTATCTTTGATAAACAAAACTATAGATGAACTTGAATAAGAGATGGATCGTCTTGGCATACCTATTACTGTTGATGCAAGGGTAATATTTGATTTTGATAGTCCCAATGTCAGATTCTAGTTGCCACTATAGAACATCTTGAATTTTGAAGCGCAACACTTTAGCTCAACCTTTTTGAACATAATGTTCTTTTCTAATCCATGGCTGGAAAAACTATATACAATTTTGGAGCTTTGTCATGCTTTTGATCATATTTTCAAAGAGCATCTAGATGGAGGATAAATACTGTACCAAACTTTTCTTCTTCCTACAATGTAGAATGCTTATTTATAGGGGAGATTTTATGATTTTAAGGCTAATCCTGTTAAATAATATCAACATTATATTCATTCTATCATTTTGTAGATGATTTGTGTCCTACTGTATGGGGTAAATTTATGATTTGCACTATTCTGGTCACCTAGAAATAACAATAACAATAACAATTTTATTGTATTTATATTTGAATTTCTATTTCTGACAGGTACAATGGTTGTTTTCAAAGACCCTATTGATTAATTGCCTTCAAATTTCCTTGAAAAATTGGAATATTTAACATAGAAATGTTACACAATCATAGATAACTGTAAGCAATGACTGTTGGAGGGATAAGAATTTAGAAATGGTGATGACACCATTGAAGCAGTTGGGGTTAAACCTGGGAATACTCTTCCAAATTATTGGTGCTATGGAAAATAAATAATTGTGGAAAACTTGCAGCTTCTCAAATGCCATCCAATGGAGGAGAACGGTGTGCAAAAAACCTCTGATTTCAAAGTAAGTGTGCTCAAGTAAACATTTGTTTTTTCTTCTAGCCGAGAATTTAGGAAAAAAATAGTCTTTGCTTGTTTTTTCCACAAGTATCTTCTCTTTTCTCCATAGAAAAGTAATTTTATATTGAGGACAAAAAAGTTCCATTGTCCGTGCTAAAAGCAAAGACGTGCCTAGATTGTATTTTCTGTAACAGGTCATGGAACAAATATTATTATACTGACAAATAATAATACCCCTACCTATAGTAAGCAAGATGCTTTAAAACATAGGCTATTCAGAAAGAGCATATATGCTAGTAGTCCAAAAGAGTGTAATACTCCAGAGTATCATGCAATTACCAATCTTTTACATCAGGAGATACACCAAAATTGAAAGGCATATTTTTTCCCCCAAGGAAAACCTCTGATTTCAAAGTAAGTGTGCTCAAGTAAACATTTGTTTTTTCTTCTGGCCGAGAATTTAGGAAAAAAATTAGTCTTTGCCTGTTTTTTCCACAAGTATCTTCTCTTTTCTCCATAGAAAAGTAATTTTATATTGAGGACAAAAAAGTTCCATTGTCTGTGCTAAAAGCAAAGAAGTGCCTAGATTGTATTTTCTGTAACAGGTCATGGAACAAATATTATTCTACTGACAAATAATAATACCCCTACCTATAGTAAGCATGATGCTTTAAAACAAAGGCTATCCAGAAAGAGCATGTATGCTAGTAGTCCAAAAGAGTGTAATACTACAGAGTATCATGCAATTACCGATCTTTTACATCAGGAGATACACCGAAATTGAAAGGCATATTTTTTTCCCCCAAGGAAAACCTTGCATATTAGCCTTCAGGAACAGGCCTAACTTCTAGTTTAATATTGTTATCTCCCAAAATAAATTTATTTTCGTATGAAGAATTTTATTCACGCAATGAGGGATATGAATGTGACTAATAATTTTGAAAGCCTCTGTTGTTGATAAAAATTTCACAAAGTTGTATCTGTGGTGGCTTGGGAGAGGATCAGAAATATCTCATTAGCCACCGACAGACTTGCAGACTACGACTTCCATGATCAGATGAACATTTCGACGATCAGAAGAACTAAAGACAACATAGTGGCAAGGAAAAGATGAAAGGTTTCGAAATGTCGGTGATATGAAGAACTAAATACCTTCGAAGTCAAGTATCAAAAATTGGAACCACTGCTTGATAAGGATTCGAAACGACGGAAGACAGACTTACTACGGGTTCCGCGATCAGATGGACATTTCGGCTATCGAAAGAAGTAATGGCTATGGATTGGCGAGGTTAAAGCTAAGCATATGTGTATTGTCGACGGCATAATGAAATAAAGCTCCAATTCAAACTTCAACTGACCTCCGATAGCGATGAAATTAGTTCGAAACTTGAAAACACTAAACCATCGGCAAGCTAGTTCATTGAGGAGCTACAATGGAGGGAGGAAGGTTGACTAGGGCTTCCTATCAATCAATAGAAAATCATCGACGATCGAAAGGACTAAGGGCTATGGATCGGTGAGATAGTCCACTAAAGATCCACAACGACGGGAGTCAGACTGACTAATGCTTCCAATCAATCAAAAGAAAATCATTGACGAACAGAAGGACTAAGGGCTACGTGTCGGAACTTGAAAACACTAATCGTCGGCACAATAGTCCACTAAGGAGATGCAACGGTGGGAGATAGACTGACTACGGGTTCCGAGACAATACAGACTCATTGATGATCGAAAGGACTAAGGGCTACTGATCGGTGAGGTAAAGCTAAGCAGCTCCGCAGTGTTGGTGAGGCAATGGACAAGGCCTCTGATCAATGACAAAAATCATTTTGAGAGTGATAAAACTAGGTCGTTTCACCTCCGAAATAGCGGCGGCATAACAGTTACGTGCATCGGTGAAAAACAAGACTTTCCATCGATGGCGTAGAGGACTAATGCCCCGATTCCTTTGATAAACGACTTTCGACAGCAATAAAACTAGGCCGTTTCACCTCCGAAACAGCGGCAGTGTTCCGGTCTAGGGTACTGATATGTTAGAAGACAGAGCTTTCGATCAGCGACTGCGACGATAAGGTAGAAAATATGGCGGATTAAACAAGAAAGGTCACTTCAGTTAAACACTGAGACAGTGGCTGTTGGCAGCAATTTCATAGTGAACCAGCAATGGTGATTATTAGCGACCACTTCAGCTATTAAAAATTTGCTCAGTGAACTAGATCTTCACAATATATAGACAAATAGTTAGCAAAGGTTTGAAACCCTAATCTGAAAAAACTAGCACTTCTGAGTATTTTTTTGTGTAAACAGATCGAAGTTTCAATATATGTCATTTTTGTAGAAGGATATAGAGCCCATGATTGATTTTATAATAAAGGTTCAAATTCAGGGATTTGTGAGCAAATAATGATTTCAAGCTTCTCATTTTACTTATTCATGATATAAGCTCTTTTGTTGTGATCTGTTCAACCATCATCTCTGTCTTTACTGTGTTTATGCTTGAATATGCATTTAGGTCATTTTCAGATTTATTACAAAGCCGATAGCTGTCATCCTATTGGTTTATTAGTGATATTTGATTTATAAATACCATCCTTAGTAGGATTTAGCCATTTATATGCATGTGTTATGTGTGTAAGTCTACCAGCCTGGTGAGTTCTCCATCCTTGCACCTTATTGTCGAAATTCGGAGCAAATTGCAACTAAAAGCCTTGTAAACAAGTGAGTTATATGCATGCCTTGAGAGTAGAAAGGTTACATAGGTCAACTGACTTGACCCATATTTGAAAACCCAAAAAAAATTTGTAAGTTACCAGGCATCCTTGAGCTACAACCTAGAGGAGTTTCCTGGAGTGATAACAAAGTGGCGCCATTGCTGGGGAGAGGAGATTGAAGCTCAGCTTCCCTGGGAGATGACATAAATCCATGCTTTGATGATAGACAAATATTGGACATTATTATGGTTGTAATCATCTATTTGGCGACTCCATTGATATAAGGTGGCTTCAAGAAGACCAAGTACCAGAGAAAACCCAAAGGGGCCACCATCAACACCTGTTTCAAATCTAGAAGAAATTTTGAGGAAATATAGGGCTTTACTAAGACAGACTAGTAGTACTACACAAAAATCTACATCAGGTATTTCAAGAAATTTTTCTGCTATTATTTCTTCTACTGAAACTCTTAATTCCCAGGAACTTTTAGATACATCAAAAAAATCTAGGAGTTGGGCATCTTCAAGCACCATTACTTGTGAAGATCCAATCCCTGGTGACTCCACTAGGATAAGTATACCATCGTCTTCTCAGCAAGTATCTTCATCAGCACTGCCTTCCACAACCCTGTCCATACCCATTTCCAATATGGCTACCCCTCAATTGACCAAGATGGAAAGGATCCTGGTAGCTAGGTATGCACCCCTAATTTTGCCAAATCCCCTCGCTGCCATGCCTACTGGGGATTATCTCAAGTATATGCCTAAGTTTATAGGGGAAGGGGATTTCACTACTGAAGAACATTTAGAGGCTTTTTACAGCTATGCTAAAAATAATAACATAGAACAAGAAGATGTATGGACCAGGGTTTTTGTGCAAAGCCTAGATGGCCAGGCTAGGAAGTGGTTTAAGGAACTGCATGCTGGGTTAGTGGTAGGCATAGATGTAACAAATATAAAATAAATTATTAAATAAATTGGTTAATTACATGAAAGGGTGTAACCCTTCACGCTCAAAGCCTATAAAGGCGAGCTTCCTTTGTAATTATTATCATCATCTCTTATCTTATCATTAATATATACTTGCCTTATGGCTTATCTGATTTACCAAGTCTTTTGGTGAATTCATTGTGTGAGTGAATAATTATTTGGCTCATTTGGTATCAGAGTCTCGTTGGCTAGATCCCGGGCTTTGGCCATATTTTTGGCTTTTAGCCATCACCCAGGGTTTCCCTGAATTTTTGGGTTTCACATTATTTACACCTTTTATAGATTTGGGTTTCCCAAAAAAATAGGACTTTGTCCTTAAAAAAATAAAAAATAAATAATAAATAAAAAAAGGTAAAATAACTCCCCCCCAAAAAAGAGAGTAAAAAAAAGGTGAAAAAAAAGTAAAAAGAAAAAAGAAAATAAAAGAACGAGGAAAAAAAAAGGGAAAGAAAAAAAAGGTTAAAAAAGAAAAGATAAAAGGAAAAGGAAAAAAAAGAGAGAGGGTAAAAGTGAAACCACACCTGGTTTCTTAAAGTGGGTTTGATTTTTAATATAAAAGTGCATAATAATTACTACTAATGAGCAAGTGAGATTTGAACTTGGGTGGGGAATATAACACTCATTCCTCCCAACCACCCAATCTACTCACATTTTACAAAACTTAAGAAAAATAAAAGATAAAAAAGGTGCATAATAATTGATACTAAAAAGCAAGTGAGATTGAAATTAGGTGGGGAAGTCAATGGAAGGCTTGTTAAGAAATTGATAGCCATCTATCATTAATAAAAAAAAAATCAGAGATCATGAAATCTGGGTTGCGACTACAAATAAAGAAATTAGAAGCCAAGTTAAAGCATTGTAGAAGAGACAATGAAGAATTATGAGACACAAATATGAACTCGGAAATAATAATTAAAATACATGAGATGCAAAAAGAGCTCAAGGAACAAAAATTTCTGAGCAGAAAAATCATATAGAAAAATTGTCTGCCCAAATTGAGAAATTAAAAGACGAAAACGATTTTAATCAGAGATTGAAAAATCAAGATATAAAGAAATAAATAAACAATTACGAAGCAGAAATAAAACGGTTGAACAAAATCGTTAGCGACAAGGATGAGAACTAACGCAGATATGACATAAATTAGAAAATCAAGAATCAGTGATCAACTAGTATAGACAACATATAAAATTTCTTCAACAACAAAATGACGACTCTAAAAAGACTAATAAGTCAGAGATCGCAAAAAGTAATAAAACACTATCCAACAATTCCGAAGAAATTTTCAGATTAAGGAATCATAACAAAACATTAGTCGCGAAAATTAAGAAGTTGAAAAATAGTCGAAAGACAGAACGATCTACAGAAGACATTGAAGGGAAAATTCTAGACAAGCAGGAAGAAAATAGTTGCATCATAAGTCATAATAAAGATATTAAGGAACAACTTAAGAAGTCTGAAGTTGACAGAAAAGCACAAGTAGAAGTGATTAAGAAGTTTCAAAATGATTACGTGTAGTTGGAAAAAATACAGAATGAAACCTTAAAACCTCAAGGAATGAAAATACCACTTCCAACTAGCATCAATGCTCAAAAGACAACACTCGTAAAAGAAAGTGACATTGTGAAAATTCCCTATCGACACCCCAACCATAAAAACCAAAATTCTAAAAAGTGGGAATTGTCGAAAGATAATGATACTAATATGATCAAAGCTCCTGACGAGAGATCAATAGGGAATCCCAACTGTCAACAACAAATCAATTTAGGATGGATTGACCCATCCACATATCGAAAGTTTTGCTCTATACTTAGCAGTTCGTATCAACATGTTTCATCAGCCACGGCATCCCAAAGAACGACACAACAACATTATAAGGATTTGAGGACAAAGCCTTTCTAAGAGAGTGGCAATGTAATGGATATAAAATAAATTAGTTAATTACATGAAAGGGTGTAACCCTTCACACTCAAAGCCTATAAAGGCAAGCTTCCTTTGTAATTATTATCATCATCTCTTATATTATCATTAATATATACTTGCCTTATGGCTTATCTGATTTACCAAGTCTTTTGTTGAATTCATTGTGTGAGCAAATAATTATTCAGCTCAATAGAGGCCCTAGATGATGTTTTCCTGAAACATTGGGGAGAGAGGAGATACCACCTCTACTATATCAAAGAATTCAGCAACCTGAAAAGAGAAAATGGTGATTCTATCTCCAACTTTACCAAGAGATTCAACAACATGTACAGCAAGATCCCCACTAAGATTAATCCCACCAGTACCTCAGCTATGATAACTTATGCAAATGCCTTTGACACTGACTTCTGCCTACTTCTTAGAGAAAGGAGGTATGCCTCCTTATCACTCATGTAGGATGCTACCCTAGAGGTAGAGTCAAACATTTTGGCATATCAGAAGGTCAAAGGGAAGGTATACAGGAGAAAGTAGCCAGCAGACGATAGTGGGGCTTCTGCATCAGAGAACAAGGTTGAAAACATGACCAAAATTTTAGATAACCTGACTGCTGAAATTTCTAAATTGAAGGACCAAGGACATCTACCGGTGAGGGGTAAGGGGCCAAGTGACTTTGCTCCTCGAAACCCAAATTTTGTTCCTTATAGAATAGGAAACCCCCCTGTTCAAATTCTCAGAAGGGAGAGAAATCAAGGGGAAGACTAGAGGATAAGAGCTCCATTTAAAAATGTTGTATTAGAAGAAGAGCCAGAATTCATTGAAGAAGAAGGAGAAGCTGAAGACAATATCCACTGAATGGAGGATGAGGTGGACTATTCTTTTCTGACATAGGCAGAATATGAGGAAGCCCTTATTGATGAGCAGATCACTAAAGATGTTGTCTATCAAGTTGATGGTCAGGGAGGTTACCAACTGAGGTCTAGGTTGGTTTCTCCCCTCAAGGATAATGTTGTACCTGTCAAGCAGCCTTCTGCACCGGCTAGAAAGGTTGTTGTTTTACCAAAGAAAGTGGCTATCCCATCCAAAGCATTGCATAAACCAGCACTTTCAGCCACACCTGATCAAGTCCAACTCAAACCTACATCTCATGAGGTAGGGTTTCTAGATAGGTTGCATTATTCTTTCAAACTTGAGTCTGAAATTCAAAAATTGAAAATCCCTTTCCCTTTAATTGAGTTGACGAAGATTGATGCATTTAAAACCTCCATTCTGAATTCCCTTCAGCCCAAGGTGCACATTGACACTGCCTTTGTGAACATGCAATATGATAATCCTGTTGTAACCCTGGGCCCCATAATCGAAGACCTAAAGGACTCCTGCCCATCATTCTATATATCCTTGAACATCCATGATAAAATCCTCCATAACTGTCTGCTGGATTCAGGAGCCTCTCATAACCTAATGCCAAAGGATATGATGGATGAGATTGGCCTCAACATCACCAATACCTACCATGATTTATTCTCCTTTGACTCCAGGAAGGTCAAGTGCTTGGGCCTCATCAAAGACCTCGCTGTAAATTTAACTCAACTACCTTCGAAAAGCGTAATGATGGACATTGTAGTGGCTGATATTCCTCCAAAATTCGGCCTCTTGCTATCTCAGTCATTGACCAAAAGACTAGGCGTCACCCTTCAAATGGATCTCATGTATGCTAGCATTCCCATGTTTGGAGGGCAAACTAAGAGGATGTATAGGGAAAATTAGCTAGCATACATTATAAGAAAGGAGAGCTGCTCAATAAATCACCCCATCTATGCGGTGAACACCGATTTTGGGTATTGTATTTTGCAAATAGATGATAATCAGCAGACATCAGTTCAGCTCATTAAGCCCACCCGTCTGCAGCCAAAATAAGTCACAACAACGATCTGGACCATGTATTTCGATGGGGCTAGTGCTCAAATATCAGCAGGCACGGGCGTAGTCTTGATCTCCCCATCTAAGGAAAACATTCACCTGTCTTATAAGCTCAATTTCAATGAACAACGTAGTAGAATATGAAGCCTTGATGATAGGAGTTAAATCAGCCAAGGAGATGGGGATCATGTGCATGAAATTTTTTGGAGATGTAGACCTCATCATACAGCAGGTCAACAACACTTTTCAGACAAAAAATATTAGATTGAAGGCCTACAGGGATGAGGTATGGAAACTCAGAGACTCCTTTATGTTTTTTGAACTGTCATGTATTCCTAAAGATTTGAATCACCTAGTTGATTCCCTGGCTGTCTTTGCAACTCTGTTTGTTCCTCCTTTACCCCCTAAGCTCATCTATGATATTCAGGTCAAGTACGGACCCTCTCTGCTAGACAATGTAAAATTTTGGAGGGTGTTTGAGAATGATGAGGAGCTTAGTAAATTCCTTCAGTTAGTAGATGAATTCTCTGACATACACATATACCAGGGAAACCTTAACATGGAGGAATCCAAGTAGCTCAAGTTAAAAGATAAAACGACTGAGCATATTATTGTCCAATTGCCCAGCAACTACATACCCCTAGGTCTAGTACCACTGGAAGAACTGTTTGATCACAATGACATCCCTCTCAAGCCTACCAAAAAGGAGCTAGACCCTGCTATCCAAGAGAAAAACATAGGTAGCCAAATCTGTCCTAAATTGATAAATCTTTCCACTGGGTTGAATGCTGATCAGAATTCTAAATTTTGCATCTTGATAAAAGAGTTTGCTAATGTTTTTTCCTGGGAGTATAGTGACCTAAAAACTTATGACACCAATATCATCCAGCAAAGAATTTCTTTGGAGAAGGACACCATTCCTTTCAAACAGAATCTAAGACCCATCGGCCCTCTCCTATTACCAGTGATTGAAAAAGAGATCCACAAGCTCCTTAAAGCCAATATCATAATTCCCCTCAGGTACTCGAGGTGGATTGGAAATCTAGTAGTGGTAAGAAAGAAAAATGGAGAAATCAGGTTGTGTTTGGACTTTAGAAACATAAACAAGTGTTCCAAAAAAGACAACTATCCACTGCCCAAGATAGAACATCTGCTGTAGAAAGTATCAAGGGCTAGGGTCATGTCCTTCCTTGATGGCTTCTCTGGATACAACCAAGTTATTGTGCACCTAGATGACTAAGAGAATACTGCCTTTACCACCCCTTGGGGCACCTTCATGTATGCTAAAATTCCATTTGGGCTAAGGAATGCTGGGGTACTTTTCAGAGAGCCATGGACCTAGCTTTTGTAGGGCTAAAAGATAAATTTGTGCTAATATATTTGGATAACTTAATAGTTTACTCTCATAGCCATCATGATCACTTGCAGCATTTAAGGAAGGTATTTTTGAAGTGCAGAAGGTACAGAATATCACTGAACCCCAAGAACTCCCAATTTGCACTCAATGAAGGAAAGCTCCTAGGCCACATAGTCTCAGCTAAAGGTGTAAAGATCGATCCGATAAGAGTGGAAGCAATCCAAAAAATATTAATAGCAAGGTCAAAAAGAGACATTCAGTCCTTTTTAGGAAAGATAAACTTTGTCAGAAGGTTTATTCCAAATTTCTCCGAGCTAGTAAAGCATATAACATTCATGCAAAAAAAAGGATGTAAAAATAAAGTGGACTGACCAAGCAAGAAACTCTTTTGAAGACATTAAGAAAGCCATCATGGAGACCCCAACCCTGATTAGTGCCGACTACACCAAGGGCTTTTACATTTTCTCTTTTGCATCTTATGACACAGTGGCAGCTGTACTATTACAAAAGAATGATGAAGGTCTTGATCATCCAATTGCTTTCTTCAACAGAACCCTGAGAGATGCTGAGATAAAGTATGACCCAATTGAGAAGCACGCTTATGCTCTCATAAAATCTTTGAAGACTTTCAGAATCTACATTATCCATGCAAAGTTCATTGCATATGTCCCTTCAGCTGCTGTGAAGGATGTTTTGACTCAGCCTGACATTGATGGGAAGAGAGATAAATGGATTGCCAAACTCATTCAGTTTTATGTAGAGGTGAAACCCACCAAGCTAGTAAAGGGATTAGGTCTGGCCAAACTCATGGCTAAAGAAAACTATGAACTGATGGGAATAAATTTCACATGTGTCAGATCAGAAAAGGTGCAGGCTATGGTAGTAGCTGAAACAAAAGTAAATCAAGATCAGAATAACAGTCCATCAGTAGCTGAGAACATATCTTCATGTGAGTGGTACTCAGGTATCATTCAATTTTTGCTAAAATTAGAAGTTTCTCATGATCTCACTCCTAACCAAGCACGAGCTCTTAAGTTGAAATCTGTTAAGTTTTGCATAATTGACAAATTGTTGTATTGGAGGGATCAGTCTGGAATTTTGTTAAGGTGTCTAGATAAAGAGGAAGTAGAGCAGGTCATGCATCACTTTCATTCCAGTACATGTGGAGGCCACCACTACTGGAAAACCATAGCCCACAAGATATTAAGAGCAGGATACTATTGGCTAGTCCACTTTGCTGATGTGTGCACTTTTGTAAGGGACTATGACCAATTTCAAAGATTTATAGGGAAGCAGCAGCTCAAATCCTTCCCCCTTAGGCCCATTCTAGTGAATGGGCCTTTCTAGCGATGGGGTCTGGATTTCATAGGTGAAATAAATCCATCTTCCAGTGGACAGCATAAATGGATCTTAGTAGCCATTGACTGCTTTACCAAAAGGATAGAAGCATTTCCCACTAGAAATGCCACTCATCAAGTCATCATGAGATTCTTATATGAGAACATCTTCAGTAGGTTTGGTTGCCCAATAAGGTTAGTAACCGATAATGCACCAGCTTTCAAGGCTGGGGCATTGGTTAAAATGTGTGAATCAATGGGTATTCAATTGGTGCACTCCACATCCTATTACCCACAAGGCAATGTCCTGGCTGAGTCATCCAACAAAAGCTTAGTTAGAATCATCAAGAAATTGCTAGAGACAAATCAGAAAAGATGGGATTCAAAGCTTAAGTTTGATTTATGGGCTGATAGGGTGATAGACAAAAGATCCATAGGGACTTCTCCATTCAAACTAGTTTATGGAATTGAGGCCATCTTTCCTATCCAGCTCATCCTTCCAGTGGCAAAGTTCTTTCAGGAAAAGGAGGATGAACCAAATGATATGATGAGAAGTATGACAGATTTGGTGGAGTTATAGCAGATCAGGGACCAAGTTATAGGAAAATCAGAAGCTCATCAACAGAGGATAAAGGGCATGTTTGACAAAAGAGCAAAGGCAGACAACTTCCAGGTCGGAGATTAGGTCCTCAAGTGGGATGCTGTCAGACAGGACAAGGGGAAACATGGAAAATTCGACTCTTTGTGGATTGGCCCTTTTGTGATATCCCAGGTACATAAGAATAACACCTTCAAATTGCAAAGTCTAGAAGGTGAAGAGGTATTTGATGGCCCAGTAAATGGGCGGTTCTTGAAGCTCTATTTTATTTAAGGATTTGAGGCCTTATAATTGTAAATTAGTATATTGTACATTGTTTTGATTTCAAAATAAGACTCCATGCCCAATGGAACAATAAAATATAGTATTAAGTTAGTTAGTTGCTTTTAGGGAAAGGCATTTTGGTTTGGGGTTCTTGGGACCTCACAGGGGGTTCCCATCCCCAAGTAGGAGCCAGATGTTATCTCCCAAAATAAATTTATTTTCGTATCAAGAATTTTATTCATGCAATGAGGGATATGAATGCCACTAACAGTTTTGAAAGCCTCTGTTGTTGATAAAAATTTCACAAAGTTGTAGCTTTGGTGGATTGGGCTAGGATCAGAAATATCTCATTAGCCACTGACAGACTTGCAGACTACGCCTTCCCTAATCAGATGAACATTTAGGCGATCAGAAGAACTAAAGACAACGTAGCGGTGAGGCAAAGCTCAAAGGTTCCAAAATTTCGGTGATATGAACTAAATGCCGTCGAAGTCAAGTATCAGAAATCCGAACCACTACTTGATAAGGAGCCGAAACGGCGGAAGACAGACTTACTACGGGTTCCGCGATCAGATGGGAATTTCGGTGATCAGAAGAAGTAATGGCTACGGATCGATGAGGTTAAATCTAAGCATCTCCGCAGTGTCGATGACATAATGAAATAAAGCTCTGATTCAAACTTCTACTGACCTTCGATAGCGATGAAATTAGTTTGGAACTTGAAAACACTAAACCATCGGCAAGCTAGTTCACTGAGGAGCCACAATGGTGGGAGGTAGACTGACTAAGGCTTCCAATCAATCAATAGAAAATCATCGGTGATTGGAAGGACTAAGGGCTATAGATCGGTGAGATAGTCCACTAAAGAGCCGCAACAGCGGGAGGCAAAGTGACTAAGGCTTCTGATTAATCAAAAGAAAATCATTGGCGATCGGAAGAACTAAGGGACACATGTCGAAACTTGAAAACAATAATCGTCGGTAGAATAGTCCACTAAGGAGCTGCAACGGCGGGAGACTGACTGACTACGAGTTTCGAGACAATACAGACTCATTGGCGACCGGAAGGAATAAGGGCTACCAATCGGCGAGGTAAAGATAAACAGCTCTGCAGTTTCAGTGAGACAATGGACAAGGTCTTCGATCAATGAAAAAAATCATTCCGATAGTGATAAAACTAGGTCGTTTCACCTCCGAAACAGTGGCAACATAACAGTTACGCGCATCGGCAAAAAACAAGACTTTCCATCGGCGGTGTAGAGGACTAATGCCCTGATTCCTTTGACAAACGAATTTCGACAGCAATAAAACTAGGTTGTTTCACCTTCGAAACAGTGGTAGCGTTCCAGTCTACGGCGCCGATGTGTTAGAATATAGAGCTTCCAATCAATGATTGCAGCAGTAGGGTAGAAAATATGGCGGATTAAACAAGAAAGGTCACTTCAGTTAAACACCAAGACACTGGCTGTTGCCGGTAATTTCACAGTGAACCAGTAGTGGTGATTATCAGCGACCACTTCAGTTATTAAAAATTCACTTAATGAACTAGATCTTCACAATAGATAAACAAATAGTGAGCAAGGGTTTGAAACCCTAATCTGAAAAAACTAGCACTTCTGAGTATTTTTTGTGTCAACAGATCGTAGTTTCAAGATATGTCATTTTTGTAAAAGGCTATAAAGCCCATGATTGATTTTATAATAAAGGTTTAACTTCAGGGATTTGTGAGCCAATAATGCTTTCAAGCTTCTCATTTTACTTATTCATGATATAATCTCTTTTGTTGTGATCTGTTCAGCCATCATCTCTTTCTTTACTGTGTTTATGCCTGAATATGCATTTAGGTCATTTTTAGATTTATTAAAAAGCCAATAGCTATCATCCTATTGGTTTATTAGTGATATTTGATTTATAAATACCATCCTCAGCAGGATTTTTCCATTTATATGCATGTGTTATGTGTGTAAGTCTACCAGCCTAATGAGTTCTCCATCCCTGCATCTTATTGTCGAACTTCGGAGCAAATTGCAACTAAAAGCCTTGTAAACAAGTGAGTTATATGCATGCCTTGAGAGTATAAAGGTTACATAGGTTGATTGACTTGACCCATATCTGAAAACCCCAAAAAACATTGTAAGTTACTAGGCATCCTCGAGGTACAACCTAGAGGAGTTTCCTGGAGTGATAACAAATATGGTTGCACTTAGAACTTTCTCAATTATGAAAGGCCTAGGGAAGATGGATGGAGTTGTAAGCAAATGCAAATGCATAAGGAAAAGAGACAGGAGTAGGGGGATTGATGTAATAGAGAGCAACAGTGACTGAAAATGCTGAAAGACAAGGGAATGGAGTGAAAATAACTTAAGTGGTTGTTTAAAGTCCTACCTTAGGCTTGGGTTGGCTTCCTTGGGTTTTTGTGTGGGTCCTGATTTATTTTTTGGTTGATTTCGTCTTTGAGAAATGTCCCCTGTATCAAATGGAAATCCCTTGTTTCAGTTGGGGTGTGCAGGGTGCATCCCTTACTACTCTGGGATACTTTCCTGCACTGGGATGTGGAACAAGTGTACATGGACCTACACTGGGGACAGGAGATCCATCCCTATTCCAGGTACCCTAAGACAGATGATCTGAACCCTCTTAAAGTCAACTCTTTAAGATTACCTAATAATGGAAGAAGTCGTAGAGGTATTTTAATATTATGTTCTTGTGTTTGCTTTAAACTTCGTAGAGTGTTTGATTACAATAACTGTAATGTGCTAGACTAGCAGCCAGCAAATTGCTGTTTTTTCTGGAAATTTGTTTTTGTGATAAACTCAATGAATTTTTTCATTTGTGTTTTAGATTACTTGGAGGGGAGAGTGTCTATGGAGTTTTTGATAACCAGCTCCCAACATCTTTGAAAAAATTACCTTTTGACCGCCACCTTTATTTGCAGAATGTTAGGAAGGTGGTATCTGAGGCTGATGGTTATCAACCTCACTTGATAGCTCCTGAGCAAGGATATCAAAGACTTATTGATGGTTCTCTTGGTTATTTCAAAGGCCCTGCTAAAGCATCTGTTGATGCGGTAATGTAACTTTGGTTTCACTTTCATATAACAATTTATTTAGGATTGTTAACAATAAAGTGGTTTTTATTTGTTTGTTAACTCTTGTGGGTTTATTACAGGTGCAATTTATCTTGAAGGAACTTGTTCGCAAATCTTTAAATGAAACACAGGCAAGGGTCAAACTTTATGCGGTCTCTAATTTCACGAACAGTCTTGGATTTTGGCAATTATGATGTGGATTTTAGAAGGGATTACTTATTTTTTCCAACATTTGCAAGAGTTGAAATGCTTCTCCACTCTTCAAGCATAAGTAGTTGCTGCTGCAAATGAAGCTTTAGAAAGGTTCCGTGAGGATGGCCGTAAAACTGCATTAAGATTAGTGGAAATGGATTCAAGTTTTTTGACAGTTGATTTTTTCCGTAAGCTTCCTCAAGAAATGGAGAAAACTTGAAATCCTAGAGAATATGCCATGGATCGTTATATAGAGGCTCATCTCAGAAGAATAAGTGTTCTAGGACGTATCCCCAAGCATTATTTACACATTTTATTTCGTACCGACAATGTCATTTTTTTGTGACACTCATATTTATGTTAATTTTTAGGTTCGAATGTTTCTGTTTACATGGTCGTGGTGTGTGAGACACTAAAGAATTCTATCCATAAAGCTGTGGTGTAATGTCAAGTTCGTGAGGTCAAGAACTCTTTGCTCAACCACTTTTATACTCAAGTGGGAAAAACGGAAGTAAGTTCTTTGAGATAGAAATCTCTATCCTTCTTGGATGCTTTATATTCATAATTAAAGGGTTATGTAAAAGATTGAGATGATTAATTCTTTGCTAACTGTAAAACATGGTAAGAAGCTTGCAGCTTTGTTAGATGAAGATCCACCCTTGATGGAATGTAGGGAAGCATGTGCTAAAAGGCGAGCTATATAAATCAGCACGTGATGCAATATCCTACTGTGTCTTGGGTAAGGTGAGAGTGTAACTATCAGTGTAAATTGAATTTTGAAACCCATTCCTCTATATAGATAAAATGATGCTCAAAGAAAATTCATAGAAGAGGGGCGGAGTTTGCATGTCTCATGTACTAAGAGATCCTTGTAGCATATTATTTTTTGACTTATGGTGGTATTTTTCCCGTTTCTCAACTACCACCAAAAAGGGACAAGATACCAAAAAGGGATATAGGGAATGCAGGCGGGATGGGGATTGATGCAAAATTTGTTGGATCGTAGGTGCATTTTAGGGGGGTTGGATGTGAACTGGGTCGATGTTAGTTTGGAGAGAGGTGGATTAATTTATGATGGTTAACACTCCCACTTCCTCTCCCTAAAACCCTAGTGGTCATTTGATTTCTTGCACATTCTGCCATGTTGTATAGCAAATGAAGATTAGGTTGTGTGTGTGATATTTGTTGTCTTATATTCATGAATGAAATTTGTTGTGAATGAATCACTAGCTTTGAATCCCTTCAATGCAGGTTCTTAATTCACCCATTTGTTTGTTGCAACGACCCCTTCGAGTGATTCCCTTCACAACCGCCCTCCCACCCCCACTTTAATTCATCCATCAGTTTTGTGGGAAAAAAGTTTCCTTTCGGAGAAGGAATTTGCGTGTCTTCCNGCTGTTATATGCTTGCTGAACATTGTGCATCTCTCTTTCAACCCCAGTACGTTGATGGCCTCTTAAACCCTAGCCATAGGACACTTTCCTTTACAACACTTCCTTGTATATAGTTCCATACACAATAATGCTCATTTTAATAGCAATTTCTCCTCCATAGCAATCGAATTTCACAGCTCCTGTTATTCATTTCCAATTGCTAGTTTTTTTTTTAACTTTCTGGATCCAGAGCATAGCAAAGATGTAGGATTAGTCCAGCAGACTATGGCTGTTCAGGATTAGTATCCTTCCAATGTCCTGCTTCATGATTTCAGAACGAGGTTGGTATCTTGTCCCTTTGCTCAAATACACACCCAATCTATGTTCAGTTTGCATATTCTCACAAACCCTTCGATATTTGAATGGTCTTCCCTAACCCTTGAAATGGTAATGAATAAAATTCAAGCTCTAGTGAGTTTTGGTTTGAAGATTTAGGAATTTTGGCATTTTTGATGTTTTGATTTCTTTTCCCTCTAATTAGATCCTCATTGTTTCAACTATGTTTAAACTTCTGAAGGCATATGGTTTGGGGTTAAGGTCTATTGGGATTTTCATGACATGCTTTCTGTCATTTAGTTTTTGAAATTGCTTTGAGAAACATGCCCTAAGGCACTACCATGCATAGGGGGGGGGGTTTCTTCGAGCAATTACCAGGTCTAAGGCACAAGTCTTCTGCTAAACTTGTATGAGGCATAAAACACCAAGAATGGAACTGTGGTGGATGGCATAATACTTCATTGACCCCACTGATGAATTAACACCCCATTGACATTTTTGGGAAAATGAGTTTGAGTATGTCCATTTAGTATCGTATCTCTAGTTTTTGCGTGTGCGCTCTATTCCTTAGGATCTGCTTGTGTTTCTCATTGTTCTGTTATCGAGTTGGGTTTTCTGGGATAGAGAGTGCAAAGTATTTTCTTTTGCGGTCCTTTGGATTTGCAATCTTTATTTTAGGTTGCACAGGTTCTTGTTTGGATCTCTACAATGTTGAATTATTTAATTTTTTATTTTTATTTCATCTTAACATTTTGTATGTTTAAACTTCTTAGTTACAATCCATTTAGGTTCGTTGCATATTTATTTTAACATTATTCTGATTTAGAAACCAAACTCAACATTGCTTTTTAATGTTCAATTTACAGTGGATTAGGTCACATGCTTAACTATGACCATTTGAAGTTAAGGCCCATTTGGGTTTCCCTGCTTATTATTTTTCAAAAGTATGCTTTCGGGATTAAGATTATATTTGGTCATTTTATGTCAAATTTATACAAGAATTCTGGTTCAATTTTTAAGGTGGTGTTGCATGTCTTTTGTTTACTCATTAGAATTTTGATTATAACATTAAGGCCCATCTTGAGCTTTTAACAATACATTTTGTTTGATTATGGGTTAGAAGTTGATTCCTAACCTATATTTCATGTCGCCTTTCTCATACATGCATTTTCTGTATGTTTATTTTAACAGGAATGGGAAAGTTAGTGATTATAAGAGCTTACTGGGAGTTGGGTTTGGTTCGACAGCTCCTTTGGACGAATATCAAGCAGTTGGGATGCACATACAACCATGTATGTTCAATGCAGATGAGCTAATGCATTTATATTTGATTCTTTGTAATAAATTGCAGAATTTGGATGCATAAATGTTTCTTGTTTTTCGAACCTTTAGGTTTTCTCAACATCTTTTTCTCTAATTTTATTTTGCAGCACTCAACACTGCTCATGGTCAACGAATCCTTTCAACAATTCCAGTTGTTTTTCATGCTCTCGAAGATCAGACATGCAAAATAAAAAGAGCAAGAGATCCTGTAGACCTGCTCTCTTTGTAGTGTAAAAGACCATCTTTGATGAGTTTATCAGACCTTCCCCAACAAGCTTCTCAGATAGTTTCAACTGGTTTATAGTTAGCTTTTAAGGATGAGCATGGAACTTCAGTTCCAAACACAACCAAGGGCGATAGTTCTTCTATCTTTTCTTCTCTTTTGGATGAACTCAAAATGAATCTACCACAACAAAGAGATGAAATGGATCAGTTCGTAAGGGTTTAGGTTTGTTCTGTAATTTGCCATTCAAATTATCCCAAAAAAAGACAATTTTTAAGGATACTCATTGTAAATTTAGATAACATCAAATTAATCAGAAACAACAGACATTTCAGGTTGGTAATATAAAGGTGTGTTGATTAAGATTTTATTCTGGTGATATCTAGTCATTATCAAATCCATACAAATTGAAATATAATTTGGTTAGGATCAAGTTACTTGAAAGAACAATATTTTCATCTATTATCTTTGTGCCTAGACGTTGTCGTATCCAAATGTTTAAAGCTGTAATACATCCATTTCATTTGGATAGGAGTGGACTGAATCAGAATTGCATAATTTGAGTTTGTATGGACACATGAAGCCTTAATGTTGCAATATTTTCATATACGTTTGATTGGATGTAATTTATAGAATATGTTATGGTTGCAAAATCAAAATGCATTAGAAATTACAAAAAATTGTGTCTTAAAAGAAATTGTATTTGATGCTTTGAAATGATAGGGGGACCATCTAAGACAATCTCGTGGTTACGGTGGTAGTAATGACATGTTAGAAATATTTCTATCTTGTTTTTGCTTGCATATACAATAAATGGGGATATGTATTGTGGATTAGAGAATTGGTTGTGAACATCTAAAATCTATAGAATGTACTATATTATGTTCATGACTTGATTGCATAATGGGTGGTCCGATACGTTGTTGATAAAAGTGTTAGGCTTAACAATTTAGATTTTTCGATTATGTTTTATTGTCGATGATTGAAATAGAGTGCGCTTTATTCCTTTGGCATTGGTCTTGGTACTGCAAACAATTAAAGAATCATTGAAACCAAATTTGTACAGAGAGTAATTTAAGGTAATGAATTCATATCTAAGAAGCCATATCTTAGATGATTGTGATTGCAGAGACATACAATTTTAAATCCTTAGAGAAAGATCCACACTGATATCTTATGGATCACATATTCTTAACTGCTTGTCTCACTCAAGTTATTAACATCTTAAATGGTTCAAACTTCAAAGGTATGGTAATTTGTAGTCAAGGAGATTGTCCTATATTTAGGACATCAGAGACATGAATACCTTAATAAATACATATTCACATATTTATTGGTAATGTAAATAATAGTAATTTGATATATGACATGCCCTTTGTCAGTCATTTTGGGCCCTACCTATCCCTCGTTCTTAGGTTAGGGCTCTAGGATCTACCAACTATGTCATCTTTAGGAAGTTGAGTTTGAGATAATTTGCCTTTATGTGCCCTTAATTCTAGAGGCCTAGGGGAGGCTCATTGCTTACTTGGGGGTTCCATTCTGACCTTATTTTTCCACCTTGATCATGTGTTCCTAGCCTCATGTCTAGGAGGCGGTGATCCACATATGAGACTCTGTAGGGCCTCTCTGACCCAATTCCATTAGGTACATTCCCTCTTTCTTTTAGCCTATCTTTGTTGGTGGAGGTGTTAAGTGTCAGGTTTACTACCCCACCTGTGAGTTGGATGGTGGTAGATCTATGAGTTAGTGGACTTCCTTTCTCATGTTCAACAAATACATCACCCCTACGAGATATTAGTGCTCTAACTGCTTACTTTGGTGTATGGCCTCCTAAATCAACTTGAGCTCTTGGACCTCCATTATGATATCTTTATTCTACTCTTATTTCTCAATAGCTCCTCTCAAATTTGTACAGCTAGGGCCCTTGGGAATCAACCTTGGGCACTCCCCAGATGACATCATCAAGATTTGCATTGGTTCCTTCACAACGATTGATAACGATAGGGAGGCATATTCTCCTTTTTTTTCTTTTTCTTTTTTCCACTTATGATGCTGTTGTGGAGCTAGGGAATCATGTGTCATAGGGATTTCCTAGCTTGTGTTTCTCTTTTTTTTTTGGACATTTATCTATCTTGTATTCTTAACCTTTTAGCTTTATCAGTGTTCTAGACAATAGAAACTCCCACTGTTTAGTGGCCATTGATTGAAATTTGTAATCCATAGTTCCATTTACTGTTACTTGGTCATTTGTGGATACAAATAAAATTATCTTATCTTGTCTAGTGCATCAACCACTCAACCATCAATCTATTGTTTTGGTGGCTTCTAGACTTGTGAAATTTCCAGGCCAACATAGAGATATTGTCCTTGAGTGGTTTGTAGTTAATGCAAAAGACAAGGTAGTTGATGCAAAAGATAATGGTTTGTAGTTGTAGTCACTCTTGGAAATTCTCTCAACTCTCCTTCAAAATTCATAGGTATTCCTACTCTGTCTATGTTATCCTCCACTCTACTTGGGATCACTATAGATGGGTTGAGATGGTGCATGGGACATGTAGTTAATCATGCAGAGGCTTTGCACAGTATTCTAGATGCTAGCATAGGTGGGTAAAGTCCATCTCAATTTTCTAGACTTGAACAATGAACTACGACGAAAGATTAACACACAATTACCCTGTCAACCCAAGAAAAAATATTTTTGCAATAGTTTTATAAGTTAGAGTGTTCTTCCATTTCCATATTAGATACATGTTTTTAACTCATACCAGATTGCATGTAGATTAAAACTCATGGGAATAGGGAATTGTATATCCTAGGGCATTGCCTTCATGAAGATGGGATTAGTAGGATGGCTACTGAAGGTCACTAGCCACTGCCAACAACAATGCCTTGTAAGATGAGTGATTAAGTGATTAGATTTTCTATAGTTTGCTTAGGTTCTCATCAAGCACTGGCCTCCTATTTTGTTATGAAGTCACAACCAATATTAACCATGAAATGAAAAATGTCAATTGAAACTCTGCAATATGCAATGGAAGAAATTTATTTTCAACCATTTTCAAGAGTGGGTTCTAACCAAGTGACTTCGAGGGGGAAAAATTCAATACAATTCCAACTATTAAGAGATGGATTTATGATACCAACGAAAGGCTTCATTCCTGATTTATAGTCTAATATGATTTACTTGTTAGATAAGCCCTATATTGTTACCAAGCCATCTTAAATTATTACCAATGCAGTCATACCCATTAAATAGCTATTAAGGAAAACCTTGTAAACATTCTTCTGCAAAACTTTCCACCAATTCCTTGGA
Organism: Pseudotsuga menziesii; assembly: GCA_001517045.1. Classification (NCBI taxonomy): domain Eukaryota; kingdom Viridiplantae; phylum Streptophyta; class Pinopsida; order Pinales; family Pinaceae; genus Pseudotsuga; species Pseudotsuga menziesii. Next base: position 47,294 of record LPNX010709509.1, on the reverse strand, counting down.
GACCAAAGTCCATTGTTGATTAAGAGAGTGCTAAGGGCTAGAGTATTGACAATATCTAACACCACATCATCTGTGTTTTTTAGTCAGAACATTTTCTTTAGCTTTGACCGAAGGTTTCAATCCTTAGTTCCAGCATCAAGATTTTCTGGATCATCTTAAATTTTAATACCTTCCTTGAATTTTATGTAGTATTATCTATCGATGCATGAAACATTCATAGTGCTAAGTATATTGAGACCTTGGCATTGCATTTTCCCAACATTCAGGGAAATAGCAAGCTCCAAATAGTAAAAATGAAGGCATTTTGTTCCTAGAACATAGCTTGATTTAGTTGCTTAAGGACCTGCGCATTGCCTTTCTTGAAATTGAAACAAGTGAGCTATAGGCTAGTGTAGTCATCCATTTTGATATTCTTGGGGTCCTATAACCCAATCCAAGCACTGAATAGCCCATGCTTGCTTCTCTTTACTTGTTAGCTTGACTAGAGAAACCCTTCATTATCTTCTGCAGCATCTACCATAAAGTTTCCTTCAAGTGGCCATTGAGATTCCGAGAGCTCATCAACTATCTATCTGTAAAAATTTTCTCTCTCCTGCATCACTGGAGATAGGGTAGTGAGAGAAATTCATCTCCTTTATTTCTTCATCCTGTCCTATGCGGGTGTCAAAAGAATTAAAAGTAAATCCCTTTGTTGTTATAGCATATTCCAATTAGTTTTTGTTATTTCTAAGGTTTTATATTCCTGCATTAAATCTAAATTTCTGGGTGTCAATTGCACATCAAATGATTAGTGCATAGTTTGTTTTGTGGCTATATGCATCAGAGAAAAAAGTATTTCTCACAATGAACATGGAATTTAATAATCAATTTCGAAATAGCATATGTTTTCTTTCTGACTTGAATTTATTCCTGAGGTATAATAGGGGCAGCTGCATTTGATATGGAGTATGCACATTGGGTTGAAGAACAAAATTGACAAATATCTGAGCTCAGGAATGCTTTGACATCCCATGTAACAGATATTAAACTCCGTATTCTTGTTGAGGGTGGCATGGCTCATTATGAATCATTTTTTAGTATGAAGAGTGTTGCTGCAAAAGCTGATGTTTTCCATTTTGTTTCTAGCATGTGGAAAACACCTGCTGAGCATTGTTTTATGTGGATGGGAGGTTTTCATCCATCAGAATTCCTAAAGGTGAGTTTAAAATCATAGCATACATACTGATTTCACAAAATGGTAAATATCAGTTGCACATAGTTGTTAGTTAGACATTAATATGATTTTTATTTTATTTTCAAGAACAAGCTTCTATACTAGGTTGGTAGACTATAGTTTACTTGCCATTTTCTAGTCTGGCCCTATGTTTTCTTGCATTGTAGGTTTTTTATCCATTATTGTCTAGTAGTGATATAGTTGGGCCTTTTGGTATTTCCTTTTTCTCATCCTATGGCGTTCACTTGAATACGGTTGCACATCAAATCTGCTGCTTATTAACTAGGTATAGTTATGCACTGTTGAAGGATAAATTCATGCATCATTCATAGTATAGATATGAGCAACCTTCTGTTTTTTCATATTTTTACCTAAGCACTATTGAAAGACATTGGTAGATATTTAAAGACAAGAAGGTGCTAGGATTAGCAACTTACACCTTTATAAACATATCAACTCTTAAAAGTTATCATCTTACTTGGTCGGCATGCTGCTCTGCTTTGAGCATATATATATATATATATATATGCAACCTTCTGTTTTTTGAGTTTTCTACCGAAAACAAAATTAGAAATGTATCACCTTTAAAATCATACCAACTCTTAAAATTTACCATCTTACTTAGTCCTCGCGGTGCTTTGATTTGAGCATATATGTGTGTGTGTGTCACCTGACAAGAGGTCACGGGACATGGGGATTCGAGTGTCCGACACGGACACGGTGACCCCCAGAATCAGGACACGTAGGACACGATATATGTGTGTGTGTGTGTAGCATGGGAACTGCTCCCAGCTTTTAGGAAACTCGTTCCTGAAGTTTCAACGTTTCAGGGAAGAGGCAATAGTTGTGCAAGCTCTGTCCAAAGAAAGGATTCAAACTGAAATGCGATTTATGGAAGCATGCAGAGGGATATAAGATAGAAATAAAATAAAAAGAAGTTGAAGTTGGGATCATAGGTTCACCAGAAACATGCATAGAAGAAAATATGTGTGTAGTGCCTCCTGTATTCTTTACTGATTCAATCAGTTCTACATATTTCTTTCTTGTGGGAATATCTTCATTTCTGTAATTAGAAAGCATCAAAACAATATCTCATCTGACCTATTCAATACACATAAACACATCTCAACGGACTTAAGCAAATCACTTATGTGTTGTACTTTCACAAGGATTTTATTTGTATGGTTTATTCATATTCAGATACTTAAGCCTTAATCAGGCTAGAAATTAGGTTGATGTACTAGATATATGATTTACGGAATTGAGAAATGAGTAGAAAGAAAAAAACCATCTTATGAACACCAACCATCTTATCATAAAATGAAATAAAATGTATTCACAACTCGGTACCTAAAAATTTCATCTGTAATGAGAAGTGTTTGAATGGCCAACTACTCATTAGCTACCTCAACATGCTTAGGAACATATCATGCATGAGTAGGGTCCTGTCAAACAAGATACAACACAATAGACACGAATCTTAAAAAAGCCACCATAATTGGCAGTATGGCATAGTAAAACAATGTGCAAAGAGACTAAATCATATTTGGAACAGTCTAGTGTAGCTTAAGCAGGAGATGATGTTTACTTATAAAAATTATCTGTATGCTGCTTACATAGTTCCTTTGTGTATTTCAACATTGAAGTTTCACCACATAACGTATAAGATAGCTACCAAAAAATTGTGGTGTGTGATTGCAAGGTGTCCATACAACATATAGATTGAACTTTAGAGATTGTAACTTCAACACATTTTAGAATACAGTTTCTCACACCTCAAGAATATTGAAAAACAATCCTAGTCAGTTGTTTCACGTCAACAAAAGGGATTAGTTAACTTTTTAGTGACCAGTGGGATTTTGCTGAATGTTCACATGGAAAATGTTTTGCTTGAAATAGCAGAGCACAAAAAGAAAAATTGGGTGCTGCAAAATGTTTTGATGCCCCTGCACGCTACTGTAAGACCTTTTATCTTCATAAATTCCACTTTCATTAAAAGTATAGTATTGTTCACTACTAGGACAGTTCACATATATTAGAAAAGGGGGAACAAAACATACAGTGAAATCATATACAATCACATTGACCATTAAACCAGATTGGAATCAATCATCTCCTTTTACTACATCAAAAACTGATTGCCAGACAAAGCATTAGGCAGTCACTGTACAACACTTGGTCTTAATTTTTAAACCTCTATTGTTATCCACACATTTACAGAACAACATAGTCACTGTAGGAGCTGGAATTTGTCATTTTGGATAGTCATTATCTGGCTGGAAATTATTATAGTTTGACAGTCCTAGTTGTCTACTAATTGAGGGTTGGAAATCACCTTGTTTGGGACAGTCATTTTACCTATTCCCTTGGCTGAAAAATTCCTTGTGCTTGGAAATTACATTTCATCTCCTTTTGATTGGAAATAGCATCCTATGGACAGTCATTCAAGTACGTATGTCATGGATGGAAATTACATCAAGCCCTCTTTCTTTATTTGAATAGAAAACACACGTCTTACTAAAGAAAGATTGATTTCATTATACACTATTGACATTATTTCTGGGATAGTCTTTTTTGAGCTCTTTAGGATTGCTGAAGATGACATTTATGATAGCTACATTCACAATTTCCTACTACTGAAAGTTTTCTTGTTTGACAACCCTTCATATGAGAAATACATCATTATCATTGACACAAAGCATGTCATGTTATAAACTCTAATCTACTGGAAGTTTTCTTGTTTGACAGCCCTTTATATGAGAAATACATCATTATCATTAACACAAATCATGTCATGTTCTGAACGTTAATCTCATTCATATCTTCAGGTCTGATATATATAAGGCATACATTGAGATAACTACACAATATACTTTTTGACAGTCATATACCTTAAAACGTTTTCTAATCATTGTCACAGTGATTTAGATTGGTGCATTGAATTCAAATCAATATTCTAACTTGTTTATTGATGTATATGTTTTTATCACTATCATTTGCAAGGACATAGAAGAAACATATTTTTTTGATTGCTTGGAGCATACTAACACTAGTACAAAATGAAGAATTAGCTACTAGGTGACTAAAAATTCTAGTCACCAAGTGTTTTTAAAGTGATTTACTACTAAATATGAGAAATTTTGATTGATCCAACTATAAACGACTAAAATTAACGACTAATTTAGTCACCGGTTAACAAATATGACTAGATAATAACTGACAGAGTTAAAAATGACTAACATAAACGACTAATTTAGAAAGATAACTAGCTAGCAGAATATGAATTAGTCATTTATGCACGAGGACTTTACTTAGTGAACCTCTCACATAACACGTACGATCGTGGGATATTAAAGAATACCCTTAATTTCCAGAGATATTGACCCAAACTCTTTTTGTTGAAACCCCCTCCCAATACTTAAAACCTCCTCCCCACCCCTTTTTATACCTCAATCCTTATAAACCACCCTAGCCACCCCACCTTAAACCCCTCTTCCCCCCCAATACCTGCAATATATTGGTTCAATTTTTGATAATTTTAAAACCCACAATATGAACTAACGTGATAGGATATTGTTCAATAGGTGAAGACCTCGTGCATTTATGTTAGTCATTTTTAATTGTGTCATGGAAAATTGCAAATTTGACAATGTAGTGTAAATTTTGTAAATTTTCTACCTTCTATTAGTAATATTAGTGCCATGCACCTTGATCTTCACAGATCCAACAAAGCAATTGCATGAAAGATACATCTCAGCAATGAGAGAGTTCTCAGAACATCTCCAAAATTAAGAAAGATACACTAAAAAATCCTAATAAGGGGTGGACTCAAAATGGTAGAATTTAGAAAATGTAGTAGAGATAAAATTTATAAGAATTAGGAGCACCTTAATGTAGCAGGGGAAGCCAATAGAGTCACAAGTGGAAAAATCCTAGACAATGTCCAAAGTAGAGAATCTTGACTGGCTAACATATTCCTTGAGATCCTTGTTAGTAACTACCAACTACTCAATGACATGCTATCATGAATTTGGTCCTTCCCTTTACAAAGTAAAATGGACTTCATGACATCCTTCAACTGGACTTAGTATCTAGGTGCATGTATATGTTTGCCATGTTAATGAGTTGTTCCAGTTTTAGTAGTTGGAGAAAACTCTGTTGGAAACATAATATGTTCCATATAACCCTTTGCCAACATTTTCAATCAACTAACATAAATTATTCTCTTGCTCATTCTCCACCATATTATAAGCATCATAGACTTGGGCGTCTGTATGGATCCCTAAAATTTCCAATTATAGGGTAAAATAACCAGTCTCAATCAACTCACCAACCTCCATCTGTTACTTATCGAGTTTAACCAATATTGATTGTAGTTCCTCACTCTTAGTACTAGATATTATAGTAATCCCCTTCAATACTGGTGAATGGAGTAGATATGCAACTAGAACTTGCTACATGGACTTCTCTAATGAGATTTGTAAGGAAGGACATAACATAGAATAACGCCATTATTGGGATGTTATCCCTTAATAATGCCAAATATATAACCATTGAATATGACTATGGTATTTATATAGGAGGTATACCTAAAAGACATGGGAGCAACATAGATCTTGTTTATAGGGGGGCTTTCTGTGGATATTATTTGTTTTTAACATATTGGGTGATTAAAAACCTCTACCTCTATTAGCTTGTGAAATTAAATTTATTTTTTCATCTCATATTACTACCCCCTACCATAAATTTGATTTTGTTTCTTACTTGGGAGAAGAGGTAGTCAAAGTAGAGCCTTAGTCATTTCTTAACCCTAATTGGGATAGTTGAATAATGTTTTAAGGTACCAAAGGTTGCACTAAGATGTAAGAGAAAGGGTCCTAAAATATACCCAATCATATTTAACTATGATGTAATAGACTTGTTTTAGGTGGTTTACTTAGTTTCTTCTATTTGACTCTTCTTACTTCTATACATTTCATAAGTGTATGTCCCCTGCATTTTTTTTAAAGTTTATTACTTAATATTACAAGGAATTCTAAAAAAACCTTTCATAGAGACACATTTAACAATCCCTTTAAATATAAAATCCAACAAAAAGCCCTTTCATAGCCACACAATCCATTTAAATATAAAAATCAATATGGTTATATTATGCTTTAAATATTGAGTATTGTTAAAATTTGTTTAACTATAATTAATTTCATTGGTATTAAAATTTATTTAGATATAATTGAAACCTTTATATACCATTGAGTTATAATCATTTCTTACTTTAGAATTGGGGTTTATTTTCATAGTTATTCATCCAAGTTAAAAACAAAACCATGGTTTTCAGTTTTAAATGCACCTTTCCAAGCGGTGTGTACCTCCAAAATGCATACTAATTTGCTAGGTGTGAGTACCTCCTAAATGCATACTAATTTGCCATATGTGAGAGGAAGTGATGTTTTAATTTTGGTAAAAAATTAATGACATATTTTTTATGTTTAGCTATTTCTATAAGTCGCCGTTAATTTTTTCTTAATTTTTCTAGAGGTTGAACTTTAATGAAAGTGGTTTCTAAACCCAAATTTTAATTGCAAGTAATATGGATATGGTGGGTGTATATTGCATAATGTTAGAGGGTGTCATTTATGATTTGTGTTATATTTGGTAAATATTTTTATTAGATTTTTTTTAGTATATAATAAAAAATAATCTTTTTATTGCTTAAATTTTTTAATAAAAAATTATGAATGAAAAAGTTTTACACTAACTTTTTTTTAATAAAACTTTATATGTTTTGAAAAATAAAAACCTATTAATGAAAAAAATTTACACTAACTTTTTTTTTAATAAAACTTTATATGTTTTGAAAAATAAAAACCCAAAACATAAAAAAAAACAAAAATTAGTCTGAAATTCCAACCCAAGACGAAATGAAATTCCAACCCTAATCATCATCATGCCCTATTCCCATACCATTTGCAAGTCATGTCAAGGGACAAACCATAAGACAAATCAGGTTTTGCTTACTTTCGATAACTTGTTTAGATGACATTCGATATTGGGTCGATCCGCTCGACATGTTCGATAAGAACAACTCTTGGATCAATACGACGTTGTGCTTTCACCCATGAATTGGAAGTGATACCATCCTCTTGAGCTTGTTGCTGTTCATATTTGACCAACAGGTAAATCTTTTGTCCACGGCCCCCTCAAAGTGAAGTAGGGTTTCTTGTCAAAGCCCGCTATTATTATTCAAAGGAAGCGGTAAAGGCTTGGGCATGGGTAGGAACATGAAGGGATAGAGACAATGCCTGCATCCATCCCAATGCTCATGGACAGACATGATCTTTAAGGGGAAACTATCAATACAAAAATGAGAAATCATTAAGGGGCAGCGCTGGTGAATCATATCAATATGACAGGTCAATTAATGGAAGATAACCTAGACGTGGCGGCAGGGGAACAGATTCCAGCAGAGAAGAGAGGCGATTGGATCATGGAGGCTGAACATGGATCCAGAATTTTGATGTTCCATTTTATTATCCATACCTAACATATTATTCCATTCCATATCCAATTGGACCTCAAACAAAAGATTTCGGGTGTAGATAAATAAAGTTCCCATCCAAGCAAGTTCACCAAGTAAAACCCCACAGTTTATACTATATGCATTATTGTGTTGAGAATATGAAAAAGGGTTTTGGCCATTTTCCACATATTCGATGGATCTGCAGAGAGATTCTTTTATGAGAAAATTTGCAGTAAAGGTTTGATCATGAACCTGATACATACAATTAAATATTTAAAATCATAGTTAGAAGCATATATTTAAAATTCGTGGTTGATCTCTAGTGAAAATGAACTCAAAGGGAGTTTCTACATTGCAAGCATCTGTGTTTTTTTTAAGGAAGATCAATGTACATTGGGTGTGGTCGATGTACAAGAGTATCACTATTGATATAATCAATATGTCATCACATGATTCAATTTAGTAACAAAGAGGAAACTAGCACTCTATCTGTTAGAATAATCAACCCATAGTTAGCTACCTTAGACATTAATTAATCCATTTTTGTCTTATTTGCCTAGTTTCCATATTCCACTCTATGCGAGTTATCCTCCACATGTCCTAGATGGTAAAAATTGCTAAAACTAAGCCATGGAGCACTTGGGAAACCTCTTGGATTCAATTCTACTTTATTCCTAAACCTCCCTAGCGTATATCTATTTTTTTTGCTTTATTGCTGCTTTTACTGAGTTTTAAGGCAATTGGGAAAGTATGACTAGGTGAAGTTGACTTGTTTTTTGCCATCATCATCCTCCTATATTTTATCCTAATAAAACCATGTATGATTTTTCCTTCCATCACCTATTAGCTTGCCTAATTTATTTTTCCAATTCATGAGCTCCTAGGTAGATTTGGAAACTACTTTATGCACCTATGGGGGATTTGACTAGATTTAGTAAGCCTGCTTTCGACTAATTCGAATGGCATCCCAATGCATTTGAATATATCATGTAATTATTTATTGTGGAAACCTATGACTTCACAAGGTTGGGTATTGTACACTTACTCAATATAGATTAGTGTTCTGCTCCATATTTAGTCTCCTTTGTGTGTAATTTGCATGTGTAATTGGAAATTTTTGTGAGTGTAATTGTTCTAACACCTGGTTTAATTTCCACATGGTATCAGAGCCTTTGTAGATTAATTTCTCTCCTTCCATATTGTTATTGCATGTTTGAAATCATTGGCTGGGAGCATTCTGCTAACTGAAGGGACAATTTTTGAGCTATGGATCAATCTCAGAAGATCATCTTGACTCCATTTAATTTCTTTGAATGGAAAGTACAGATGGAGATACTGTTGAGAGAGAAAGGCCTCTATAGAGTGACTATTCCAACAGAAGTAGATCCCAATGCAGCTGTAGAGAAAATTAAATGGCACAATAGGAGGGATGAGGCCTATGGTCTCTAGTGTCTAAGCATATCCAGATACCTCCTTTTCCATATTGATTGATTGACATCACCAAATGAAGTATGGGAGAATCTTGTTGAGATTTTTTGGTAAAACAAATGAGATGAGAGGACATCAAATTGAGAATGAATTGATCTCCTTGAGTCCCAGCAGCTTCGAATCCCAGCAACTCTACTTTTCCAAGTTTAAATCCCTTGTTTTGCAGCTAAAACAGTGTGGAATTGAAAAGAAGGAGGAGCAATTGGTTTTGGCCATAATCTCAAAGCTTGGCCTTGACTATTCAGTGTTTGTTTCGACCTTCCATGCCACCAAGTTGACAACTCGAGCCTGGAAGATGCCTAAACTTGCAGAGTTCATGGAATCTCTTACATAAGAACAAGATAAACTGGTGATGATGGGCACCATCAAACCTTCCAAAGACCAAGCTCTAGTTGTTGGAGATTCGAGGGTGGATTCAAAAGGCAAGAAGAAAGCTAAGAAGCCACTTGAGCAAAAGAGAGACAAGAACAAGTCTCTAGAGGAGCCCCAAGGTTCCAAGAAGAACCCCCAGAAGAAGAAGAACAAAGGAGAAATGAGCAAGTGCGCATATTGCAGTAAGGGCAATAATCCTGAAAGATCTTGCATGAAGAAGCAAATTGAGATGCTGACCCAAGTCCTAGAGAAGAATGGCATCTCCCTTCCTGATAGCTTAAAGAAGAGGGAAGGAGGATCAAATTCAGAAGACAGAGAGAGAGTTCATCCATTGGTTGCTGGCACATCAAGCTCACCTAGTTTCATCATTGATTCTGGAGCTTCAAGACATATGGTTCCAACCAAGGAGGCATTCACCTCACTTGACATGTCGAAAGGTCCACCAATAGTACTGGGAGATGACTCTCTCACTAAAGTTTGGGCAAAGGGAGGATTGATCTTGACCATGGTAAGTTCAACAATGTATTATATGTTCTAGGTCTTGCCTCTAACCTATTGTCAGTGTATCATATGACCCACACAGGGTCTCCAAAGAAGGTCATAATCTCCCCTGATGAAGTTGAGATCATAGATATCTCAAGTGCTAAAGTCATTGCAAAAGGAGTTGCAAATCACACTTCGAAGGTATACATGTTCTCACATTTCCTACCCTATTCAAACCCCTCTGCTCTTTTGATTCATGCTAATGAGGCAAGAAAGCTTTGGCATGAAATATTTGTCCATATTAACTATAAGTATCTTTCTGATCTTAGTGAAAAAGAAATGGTCATAGGGTTACCAAATATTAAGTTTTCCAAAGGATTCTGTCAAGGTTACATCTTAGGAAAACACCCAGAGCATAAATTTGAGAAAGCTAGTCATGAGAGAACCTCTGCACCTCTTGAGTTGATCCACAGTGATGTTGCTGGCCCATTTCCTCATATGTCAATGAGTCAGGCCAAATATGCATGGACATTAATAGATGAATTTTCCAAGTACTACTGGGTTTACTTCCTGAAGCATAAGTCTGAAGTTTTTGGCCTCTTCAAAGTCTTTAAGGCTTTGGTTGAAAACCAGTCTGGGAGGAAACTCAAGGTACTCAGATCTGACAATGGTGGTGAGTATGTCAAGTTTGAATTCATTCAATATTATGCAGATGCATGTATTCAGATGCAGTATTCTATCCCTTACACACCACAACAAAATGGTGTTGCTAAGAGGAAGAACATATCACTGAAAGAGATGGCAACCTGCATGATAGAGGCTAAGACTTTGCCACCAAATTTTTTGGACGAAGCTATAAAATGTGCAGCCTATATCCAGAATAGGGTGCCTCATAAATAGCTTTATGGTATGACTCCTTTCAAATCATGGAGTGGGCACAAGCCAGATGTGACCCATTTCAGGATTTTTGGCTCAAGGGCTTGGGCTAGAATTCCAACAGAAAAGAGGAAGGCTTTGTAGCCCCAAAGCCAAGAGTGTCTATTTGTTGGGTAATATGAAGATTAAAAAGGGTACAAACTGATAAATTTGAGCACAAAAAAATCCTTCATTTAAAGGAGTGTTCAGTTCCAAGAAGAGCCTTTAGCAGCAGTTGAAGTTGGAGAGTCTTCTTCACCACCAGAATCACTAAATGTAAGTGAAGAGATAAATGAGTTTGCTGATTCTGATATGTATAATAATGATGATTTAATTTCATATCCTAATAGTCCTACAAGACCAAAATGGGCAGCAAAGACCATTCATGCAGCTAGGGAACTAGCTGGAAATCCTAGTGATTCTAGGAGGACTAGATCTGAGTTTGAGAATGCCCTGTGTATGAAATACCCTTTATTTGTATAGTAATGCTATCTGATGGTTGAATCAGACCCACAGACATATTAAGATGTAGCAAATGATCCAAGATGGCAATCATCCATGAAAGAAGAATTCAGCTCATTCCAAAAGAACAACACTTGGGAGCTGGTTGATCTTCCCCCAGGGAGGAAGCTAGTTCAATGTAAGTGGGTTTTCAAAACTAAGTTTGCTGCTGATGGTTCACTTTTTAAATGTAATGAAATATTGGTAGCCAAGGGCTACTCACAGGTACATGGTATAGACTACAATGAGACCTTTGCACCAGTGGCAAAGATGGACTTCATCAGTCTAGCCTTAGCCATTGCAGCTTCGAAGCAGTGGGAGGTACATCACATGGATGTGAAGTGTGATTTCTTGAATGGATATATTACTGAAGAGATTTACATGCAGCAGCCTCAAGGATTTGTTACTAATCCATATCTTGTGTGCAGGCTAAAGAAATCATTTTATGGGCTTGGTATGCCAAGATTGATGTCTTTCTGCTATCATTGAGTTTTGTTCAATGCAAGTCTGATCCTAATGTTTATTTGAAGCTGATTCATGGTTCTTTAATGATTATCATCTTGTATGTGGATGAAATTCTCATTATAGGAAGCTCAAAGGATGAAATTGCCTCCTTGAAGGATGCAATGAACCATGCATTTCTATGACTGATTTGGGGTTATTGAGCCAATTCTTGGGTCTCGAGATTGCTCAAGCCAAACATGGAATAAAAGTACATAAATCCAAGTATGCTTTGGATTTTCTGAACAAGTTCAACATGAAATATTTCAAGCCAAGCAAGACTCCCTTCCTTTCAGGAGTTAAGCTTGAAGAAGCAGGTTCTTCTCCTATGGTACATAATACATTGTATAGGAAACATATTGGGTGTTTTTTGTACCTTACACATACTCGACCTGATATTTATTATGCAGTAAGTGTGGCTTCAAGATACATAGATCAGCCTCATGAGATCCATTGGAGAGGAGCCAAAAGGATCCTTAACTTTGTTCAAGGAACAAGGACTCATGGGATCTTCTACAAAGCTAAATCTGATCCTGATTTGATTGGGTTTAGTGATAGTGATTGGGCAGGTGACAACATAGATTGAAAGTCAACATTAGGATATGTGTTCATGATTGCTAAAGGACCAATCATCTAGTCAATCAAGAAACAGAGTGCCATTGCACTCTCATCTACAGAAGCAGAGTACAGAGGAGTTGTAAATGCAACAACTCAATGTTTATGGTTGCAGGGGTTACTTGCTGAGTGTGGCTTCAAATCAGAATACTAAACTACTATCTATTGTGATAATCAAAGTACCATTCAAATCTGAAATGATCCAGTTCAGATACAGAGACCCAAACACATTGAGATCCATATGCACTACATCAGACAGCTTGTGCATGATGGCACCATTCACCTACTCTTCTGTTCATCTCCAAAACAAGTAGCAGACATCTTCTCCAAATTTTTTTGTGAGAAGACCTTCATCAATCTCAAATAATTGCTAGGGATTGATGATCATGCCGTGAAGCATGATTGATGAAAATATTTTCAAATTTTGTTTTGATGTCCATGTTTAAGGGAGGATTTTTCCCACTGGGTTTTTGCCTCTTTCCTTGTTTAAATGGACATGCAGTATGTAAAGGGTGACTAAGAATTGTTGCTAGGCCCTATAATTTTTTAATATTTTACTCATAAGTCAGGCTTAAGGGGGGGTGTTAGAATAATCAACCCATAGTTAGCTACCTTAGACATTAATTAATCCATTTTTGTCTTATTTGCCTAGTTTCCATATTCCACTCTATGCAAGTTGTCCTCCACATGTCCTAGATGGTCAAACTTGCTCAAAATGAGTCATGGAGATCTTGGGAAACCTCTTGGAATCAATTATGCTTTATTCCTGAACCTCCCTAGCGCATATCTGCGTTTTCTGCTTAATTGCTGCTTTTACTGAGTTTTAAGGCAATTGGGAAAGTATGACTAGGTGAAGTTGACTTGTTTTATGCCCTCATCATCCTCCTCTCTTTTATCCTAACAAAAGCATGTATGAGTTGTCCTTCCATCACCTATTATATTTCCTAATTGATTTTTCCAATTCGTGAGATCCTAGGAAGATTTGGAAACTGCTTTATGCACCTATGGGGGATTTGACTAGATTTAGTAAGCCTGCTTTTGACTAATTCGAATGGAATCCCAATGCATTCAAATCTCTCATGTAATTATTTATTTTGGAAGCCTATGACTTCACAAGGTTGGCTATTGTACACTTATTCAATACAGATTAGTGTTCTACTCCATATTCAGTCTCCTTTGTGTGTAATTGGCAATTTTTGTGAGTGTAATTTTTCTAACACTTGGGTTCAATTTCCACACCATCTAGAGGTGAAACTAGTACTCCAGCTAGAGGAATCATGGGTACTAAGAGGGTGCACACCATTGAGAAAAAGAGGGTGCTCACCATTGGGAAAGAAGATTGACATTACAACATTGTTATATTGTTGTTATCGGCTTGCAAAGGGACACAAACAGAGTTGGGTGTACTCATTTCAAAGCCACACATTACCATCTCACTCTCAAAGTCAAATAATGGCCACTAAAGGATACTATTTACTGACTAAAGGTGTTGTAGATTTTTCCCTTGTACAGGTTAGATGTTTAATATCCTTTGCACATGTTAGATGTTTATGTAATATTCGGATTTGGTTTCTTGAGTATAGAACTATGTTTTAAGTATGGTATTTAAATATTTTTCTCATACAAATTTGTTGTATTTATCTTTTGAATAAATACCAAATATTTGTATTACGAGCATATTATATTGTAAAGGCCCATTGCAGTAATCTTAAAATCAAACCTTGTATATATGGAAACCTACATCCATTTCTCAACAGTGCTCACAAGTGTTTGTCGATCCCAAGAGTTGATACACTTGATGTTTGTACTTCATGTAGTTGATGTGATCAGGTGGCGACGTTGTTAATCAATACAAGTATGCGTAAAGAGTCGATGTCAATTCTCATTATGCTACTCCATGAAGTCGATCCTAGAGTTGATACAGGAGTCAATGCCTTCTTATGCAAGGAAATATTCATTAGAATATTTTTATTGAGGGAGATTCTTACAAACCTTAGTGCCATGAGTTTTATCTCTGGGTGCCTATTTCAAATGGGGAACTTTCCTTTATACATATTATTTATACTGGTAAATTTCCTTACCATTTTTTATTGTTCGACCTCTTTCCTTATATATTACTTTCTTTGAGAAGGAGAAATCAGTCAGTTATAGGTCCCATTCTGCCTTGTTTCCTGGTTTCACTTTCAAATGAAATTCCTTGATGGGTAGATTCAAAAGGTAGGGAAGCCAAGAGCCAGTTGGTTCACGATAGAAAGGAAGTTATGCTACAAGGAATAGCTAGTATCTTTACCAAGATGGTGCTAGTAGATTGATTGCTCGGAGTGAACCATTAAACTAGAGGAATTGGGGAGTACAATTGGAGGCCAAGGAGTACAGATGTGGAGGGAACTCATTGGGGAACGGTACATTACATTTGTAGGAGTGAAATAAACCTCCAATTAAACAGAATTAAAATATAGATTTGATATACATGGATTACACCCAACTAGGAATGGGCTAGTAGATTATAATAATTGGCTGGGTAGTCTACCCCATACCAATTGGCTTTACCTAGTATGCCATACTACTAGAAGACCAACCATTACAACAAGTCTACCATACACATAGGATTACTACCTACCCCATAGTAGTTACCTAGTCCCACATCCTACCTCTCTACCAGACATTACTACTTACCTGATTCATTGTTCATTTAACCTAGTCCACACAATATAAAAAAAAAACAAAAAAATTCAATTCAATTCCGATTACTGCTCAACCTGATAGTTCTTGTCAAATAGCCTAACCGTTGGTGCCAAACATTGGAGGTTTTTGTGGGTTATGGATATGGATATTGGTAATACCCGTTGAGGAGATTGGGATCGATATTAACCATTGTTGAGAGTTTACAATTTCTCTATTTAACTCCCATAGCTGCCATGGATAAATCATCATTGGAGATAACCTGGAGACTTATGCAGAGGGGGGCCATGAATTCTGCACCTTTGGTGTCAACACCACCTTATTTTCTTACAAAATCCTTGGTAATTTTATCGATTTACTATGAATTGATAAATTTTTAGTGAATTTTGGATAAAAACCCATGTGTTGTGCGGTCATAGCTGTGCCAATGTTTTTCCATGTTGCTACTTATTACTTTTTGCACTAGCCCTCTTGTGGATTATGCCCACAGCCTGTCTATATTGAACGATATCCTGCAGGTTCCCATTATATCGGATAACTATAACTCAAGGGAATTTTCTATATGCTAGTTCTATTAGCATTTGCTATGTCGAATACCCTCTTCATGTGCTTGGTCTTAATGTTTCAGTGAAAATATTTCCTACTGTGGGATTCCAGCTGATCCTCTACCTCGAACACTAGAGCCATTTCTTCATTTTCCATATCTCCATGTCTCTGTTGGAATGTGTCTTCCTCCATAGCCACTTTCTTTGTGGAGCTGACTGAGTCTTGATGGGGAGAAGTCTTTGAATTTGAACATTTGGCTAAGTCTAAAACTGCAACAATTTTCTTAATTTGTTCACCTTGTATTGCCACTTTGACTCCCAACACTCAATTTCGAACCAGTTGAAATTGTAATTGTGAAAACAATCTATTGTTGAAATGGGATACTGGTGACTTGAAGATCTTCAGTATTGTGCACCATCCATCTTATTACGATGCAATTTTTATTTTATTTTACATGAAATATGACTTATATGCCTATGACCATCCATTGTAGCAGAGGTAGTCTCACAACTTTGTTAAGTTAGGAGGGTTTCCACCCAGAGCAGTGAGGAAATGCAGTCTCAAAATATTGGATACCTTTTCATAGGAAGTTAGGTCATAGGGTTTCCACCTAGAGTAGTAAGGAAATGCAGTTTCAAGGGCTCAAATGTTCCTAAAAAAACAGAAAATTTGAAAATCAAGTTGGATTACCTTCTCCCATGACCCAAAATGCCTTAGGTCAATAGGCTGGACCACTGCAATGAAGAAGAGCCCAAATTGTTTCCATTCTGTTTTGAGCTTTGGTGTTCTCTTCCAGTCTAAACTGCAAAAACTCCTCACATATTTCCTCAAGTATGCATATACATCCACTGCTTCCCCTTGATACTGAGATATTTGGAGTTCTACATATCTCTATTCAACTACTAGGATGTAGAGTAGTGTTGACGGAATGAAAAAACACCCCAGACAAGCATGATATATCCCACCTCTGTTACAATAACCCATCTCATCTCCCATAAATTCAAACCACTGCCCAAGAAAGAATACATCAGGGAGAACTGAAACTCCATTTCATGTGCCATGGTGAACTTTGCAACTTGTACTGTAATTCGAGGTGCATGCAATTCCTAATGTTTATATTGTCAATATTCCTGGGTGCAAATCCGTGATAAGATCTGCATATTGTACCAGAAATCCTTGATTCTATAGAATACCCTTATTTGCCATTAAATATGTTCCTTGTTTAATGATCAGACTCATCAGAGGATTTGATAGTATTCCCTAAGTTAAAATACTTGCAATTATTTGAATTCTAGGTCTAGAGATCATTCTTACAAGACATTACGGTGCAGAGGGAGTCAAGTCTCTAATTTTGCAAATGATAATCATCGAGTCTCCATTAGCAATAAGTTTCTGAATCTGCCTGGCTCTTAGAATTTTTATCACTTGATTTAAAGCTAATGTTTCTGTGTTATTATAGGTGGTCACTGTTGACCACCAAGCATAAGTCAATTCCCACTATCCCTTAGGATTATAAACAAACACCCCCCTCCCTCCCCGCTACAAGCTGAAACCTGAGGACATATATTTGATTTTTCATGTACTGCTGGTATTGTTTTGAAAGCAGTCACACTCGATGTCTCATCTATCAGTTTTGTTTCCCTTTTGACAATATTCAAGTTAATGAAATAAATGTAAGTACACAATTTAATTAGATTTTGTCTTTCATTAATAAATATTGGTTTTCCATTGTATTTTTGAACTCTTGGTAGATATACTACATTTAGTCAGGGAGTGTAGTCACGAGAAATTAAAATATATGAAAATTGACAAATGCTTGTCTACAATGAGCATTACCCTTACATTTTTCTTCACAAAACTGAATTCCTTACTTCAATATAACTTCTCTAATACTATTATCGAGTAATAATAGATAAAATCTTAATGCTTCAGTGAAAATCTTGCCCACTGTGGGCTTCCAGCTGACTCTCTGCTTCGAACAATGGAGTCGTTTCCTCATTTTCCATATCTCCATGTCTCTGTTGGACTGCGTCTTCCTCCATAGCCACTAACTTTGTTGAGCTGACTGAGTCTTGATGGGGAGAAGTCTTTGAATTTTAACATTTGGCTAATTCTAAAACTGCTACCATAAGTAAAGGGTTAAATGTCTGCAGCTAAAATCTCTTTATGGGTGTTGATTTTTGGAATGTTGAGTTCTAGACATTGTATATGGTGTCCTAAATGTTGGTAGATATTCTTTGAATGAATGGCTTGAACTTGCATGCCTAGTTTAAACTTTGCAACTCATAGCTATTTCAGTCTTCAGATGATATAGGATCTGAGGACTGTCCATATCATTTGGATGTCTCCTGGATTGTAGAGGAATTCTTCTCTATTGATCTATTTTGATTATTTGTTTTTAATTACTTTATAATTTCCATTGTTAGTGTAGAATTTCCAATAAGCACGTCAAGTTAAGGGATTGAGTTATTTATGATTGGGAATTTCATAGTGGGTGAAGGTTTGGATTGTGTATTAGATTAAGATATTGGTATGTTTATAATACTCTTCGAAGTGTTTTGGGAATTTCCATCATGGAGAAAATGTGCTTGAGATTTCATGGAAAGCAATGTTTTTTGTTAATCCAAAGTGGGTAGTGATGGTCCCTGCAGATGCTATTTTATTTTTTACATGATATCTAAATTTTGTTTTACTAGTTTTTTGAGCTTGCACGTGCTCATTAGAAACTATATATTTAGTTTCTAAAATTTTGAAACTTTGAACTGATGGGAGTTCACAATTAATAGATACTTGTACAAGGACAGAAAATAGTTATGTTTGATGTATGATTACTGAAAAGGAAAAATTTCAAAATAATGGTGAGATACCATTACTGGATTTTATACTTCAAGTATGTTTAGGGTTATACTTCTATATCATGGACATTTATTAGTATTCATTGGTCAACATATGAGAGGTCCCCACATGGTTACTTTAATTTAGATGTGAAAATCCATTAGTGGCAAAAAAAGGCAAATAGTACTGTAAAAATTACAAGTAGTAATCATTGAGAGTGCTAAGGCAACTCCATAAAAGTTGAAAAAGAAATAGAAGACTGCAAGGAGAATGCAAAAAATCTTACTATTGAATCCTAGAGAGCCCGAAGGTCAAAATGAGTGAGGGTTCAAGGGACTTCAAGGAAGAAGTCCAATACCAACAACGCGGTCTATTGTCAACTATTCCAATATCCAAGGCTATGCTCAAGGGTGTTTTGAGGTTCTTTCTATCCATTGGTTGTGTGACTCGAAGCCTACACTGCTTGATAGAACTAGTATTGGAGGTTTATTTATAACGCCTCTTGTGATTGGAGCTATCTAGAGGTTGTAAGTAAGAAATGACAAGCTTTGAGTTAGCAATGCAAGGAGTTCTATCTATGAAATTTTTATGCTAGAAGTGGAGTATCTTCTCAAGAAGCATGGCGATACATCTCTTGTCCTCCTACTATGTGAAAATATGTAAGGAGCTATTACAGTCTCTCAAGAGGCAGTGATATATAAAACTGATTTCATAGAAGACAAGATGTCTGAAGATGAAATTTTCTAGTTTAGGTTCTTCCATATAGTGTACAAGTGCAATAATCCCTTTGAAGAGGATGCTCTGTCTTTGTGTAGTTGATGGGAATGAGCCTGAAGCTAGGCTAAAGGAACACTAAGGCTGTCCACAAACTGATGGTGTTCACAAGAGTTGGCCAATAAGCTATATTTTGATTCTTTTTTTTTAATTTCTTTATAATTTACACTGTTAGTGTAGAATTTCCAATAAGCACGTCAATGTAAGAGATTGAGTTATTTATGATTGGGAATTTCATAGTGGGTGAAGGTCTGTATTGTGTATTAGATTAAGATATTGGTATGTTTATAATACTCTTCGAAGTGTTTTGGGCATTTCCATCATGGAGAAAATGTGCTTGAGGTTTCATGGAAAGCAATGTTTCTTGTTAATCCAAAGTGGGTAGTGATGGTCCCTACAGATGTTGTTTTCTTTTTTACATGATATCTAAATTCTGTTTTACTAGTTTTCTGAACTTGGACGTGCTCATTAGAAACTATATATTTAGTTTCTGAAAGTTTGAAACTTTGAACTGATGGGAGTTCACAACTAATAGATACTTGTACAAAGACATAACTTATTTATGTTTGATGTATGACTACTGAAAAGGAAAAATCTCAGAATAATGGTGAGGTACCATTACTGGCTTTTATACTTCAAGTAGGTTTAGGGTTATACTTATGTATCATGGACATTTGTTAATATTCATTGGTCAAGATATGAGAGGTCCCCACATGGTTACTTTAATTTAGATGTGAAAGTCCATTAGTGGCCAAAAATGGCAAATAGTACTGTAAAAATTACAAGTAGTAATCATTGAGAGTGCTAAGGAAACTCCATGAGAGCTTAAAAAGAAATAGAAGACTATAAGGAGAATGCAAAAGCTCTTACTATTGAATCTTAGAGAGCCCGAAAGATAAAAAAGAGTGAGGATTCAAGGGACTTCAAGGAAGAAGCCAAATACCAACAACGTTGTATATTGTCAACTATTCTAATTCCAAGGCTATGCTCAAGGGTGTTTTGAGGTTTTTTATATCCATTGGTTGTGTGACTCGAAGCCTACACTGCCTGATAGAACTAGTCTTGGAGGTTTATTTATAATGCCTCTTGTGATTGGAGCTATCTAGAGGTTGTAAGTAAGAAATGAGGAGCTTTGAGTTAGCAATGCACAGAGTTCTATCTATGAAAGTTTTCTTCTAGAAGTGAAGTATCTCCTGAAGAAGTAAGGCGATACATCTCTTGTCCTCCTACTATATGAAAATATTTAAGGAGCTATTACAGTCTCTGAACAAGAAGTGATATCTAAAACTAATTTCATAGTAGACAAGATGTCTAAAGATGAAATTTTCTAGTTTAGGTTCCTGCATACAGTGTACAAGTGCAATAATCCCCTTGAAGAGGATTCTCTGTCTTTGTGTAGTTGATGGGAATGAGCCTGAAGCTAGGCTAAAGGAACACTAAGGTTGTCCACAAACTGATGGTGTTCACAAGAGTTGGCCAATAAGCTATATTTTGATTCTTTGTTTTTAATTACTTTATAATTTCCACTGTCAGTGTTGAATTTCCAATAAGCACGTCAAGGTAAGAGATTGAGTTATTTATGATTGGGAGTTTATTAGTGGGTGAAGGTCTAGATTGTGTATTAGATTAAGATATTCGCATATTTATAATACTCTTTGAAGTGTTTTGGGAATTTCCATCATGGAGAAAATGTGCTTATGGTTTCATGGAAAGCAATTTTTTTTGTTAATCCAAAGTGGGTAGTGATGGTCCCTGCAGATGTTGTTTTCTTTTTTACATGATATCTAAATTCTATTTTACTAGTTTTCTAAACTTGCAAGTGCTCATTAGAAACTATATATTTAGTTTCTGAAAGTTTGAAACTTTGAATTGATGGGATTTCACAATTAATAGATACTTGTACAAGGACAAAACTTAGTTATCTTTGATGTATGATTATTGAAAAGGAAAAATCTCAGAATAATGGTGAGGTACCATTACTGGCTTTTTTACGTCAATTATGTTTAGGGTTATACTTCTCTATCAGGGAAATTTATTAATATTCATTGGTCAACATATGAGAGGTCGCCACATGGTTACTTTAATTTAGATGTGAAATTCCATTCGTGGCCAAAAATGGCAAATAGTACTGTAAAAATTACAAGTAGTAATCATTGAGAGTGCTAAGGAAACTCCATAAGAGATGAAAAAGAAATAGAAAACTACAAGGAGAATGCAAAAACTCTTACTGTTGTATCTTAGAGATCCCAAACGATCAAAATAAGTGAGGGTTCAAGGGATGTCAAGGAAGAATCCCAACCCCAACAACGTTGTCTATTGTCAACTATTCTAATATCCAAGGCTATGCCCAAGGGTGTTTTGAGGTTCTTTCTATCCATTGGTTGTGTGACTCGAAGCCTACACTACCTGATAGAACTAGTATTGGAGGTTTATCTATAATACCTCTTGTGATTGGAGCTACCTAGAGGTTGTAAGTAAGAAATGACAAGCTTTGAGTTATCAATGCAGGGAGTTCTATCCATGAAAGTTTTCTTCTAGAAGTGAAGTATCTCCTAAAGAAGCAAGGCGATACATCTCTTGTCCTCCTACTATATGAAAATATTTAAGGAGCTATTACAGTCTCTGAACAGGCAGTGATATCTAAAACTGATTTCATAGTAGACAAGATATCTAAAGATGAAATGTTCTAGTTTAGGTTCTTGCATACAATGTACAAGTGCAATAATCCCTTTGAAGAGGATGCTTTGTCTTTGTGTAGTTGATGGGAATTAGCCTGAAGCTAGGCTAAAGGAACACTAAGGCTGTCCAAAAACAGATGGTGTTCACAAGAGGTGTCCAATAAGCTATATTTTGATTCTTTTTTTTAATTACTTTATAATTTCCACTGTCAATGTAGAATTTCCAATAAGCACGTCAAGGTAAGAGATTGAGTTATTTATGATTGGGAATTTCATAGTGGGTGAAGGTCTGGATTGTGTATTAGATTAGGATATTACTATGTTTATAATACTCTTTGAAGTGTTTTGGGAATTTCCATCATGGAGAAAATGTGCTTGAGGTTTCATGGAAAGCGATGTTTTTTGTTAATCTAAAGTGGGTAGTGATGGTCCCTACAGATGCTGTTTTATTTTTTACATCATATCTAAATTTTGTTTTACTAGTTTTCTAAACTTGCATGTGCTCATTAGAAACTATATATTTAGTTTCTGAAAGTTTGAAACTTTGAACTGATGGGATTTCACAATTAATAGATACTTGTAGAAGGACAGAACTTAGTTATGTTTGATGTATGATTACTGAAAAGGAAAAATCTCAGAATAATGGTGAGGTACCATTACTGGCTTTTATACTTCAAGTAGGTTTAGGGTTATACTTCTGTATCATGGACATTTATTAATATTCATTGCTCATCATATGAGAGTCCCCCACATGGTTACTTTAATTTAGATGCGAAAGTCCATTAGTGGCAAAAAATGGCAAATAGTACTATAAAAATTAGAAGTAGTAATCATTGAGAGTGCTAAGGAAACTCCATAAGAGCTGAAAAAGAAATAGAAGACTGTAAGGGGAATACAAAAACTCTTACTATTGAATCCTAGAGAGCCCGAAACATCAAAATGATTTAGGGTTCAAGGGACTTCAAGGAAGAATCCCAATACCAACAACGCTGTCTATTGTCAACTATTCTAATATCCAAGGCTATGCTCAAGGGTGTTTTGAGGTTCTTTCTATCCATTGGTTGTGTGACCCAAAGCCTACACTACCTGATAGAACTAGTATTGGAGGTTTATTTATAATGCCTCTTATGATTGGAGCTATCTAGAGGTTCTAAGTAAGAAATGGCAAGCTTTGAGTTAGCAATGTAGGGAGATCTATCTATGAAATTTTTCTGCTAGAAGTGAAGTATCTCCTGAAGAAGCAAGGCGATACATCTTTTGTCCTCCTACTATATGAAAATATTTAAGGAGCTATTATAGTCTCTGAACAAGCAATGATATCTAAAACCAATTTCCTATTAGACAAGATGTCTAAAGATGCAATGTTCTAGTTTAGGTTCCTGCATACATTGTACAAGTGCAATAATCCCTTTGAAGAGGATGCTCTGTCTTTGTGTAGTTGATGGGAAAGAGCCTGAAGCTAGGCTAAAGGAACACTAGGGTTGTCCACAAATTGATGGTGTTCACAAGAGTTGGCCAATAAGCTCTATTTTGATTCTTTGTTTTTAATTACTTTATAATTTCCACTGTTAGTGTAGAATTTCCAATAAGAACGTCAAGTTAAGATATTGAGTTATTTATGATTGGAAATTTAATAGTGGGTGAAGGTCTGGATTGTGTATTAGATCAATATATTGGTATGTTTATGATACTCTTAGAAGTTTTTTGGGCATTTCCATCATGGAGAAAATGTGCTTGAGGTTTCATGGAAAGCAATGTTTTTTGTTAATCCAAAGTGGGTAGTGATGGTCCCTGCAAATGTTCTTTGATTTTTTATATGATATCTAAATTCTGTTTTAATAGTTTTCTAAACTTGCACATGCTCATTAGAAACTATATATTTAGTTTCTGAAAGTTTGAAACTTTGAACTGATGGGAGTTCACAATTAATAGATAGTTGTTCAAGGACAGAACTTAGTTATGTTTGATGTATGATTACTGAAAAGGAAAAATCTCAGAATAATGGTCAGGTACCATTACTGGCTTTTATACTTCAAGTAAGTTTAGGGTTATACTTCTGTATCATGGAAATTTATTAATATGCATTGGTCAACATATGAGAGGTCCCCACATGGTTACTTTAATTTAGATGTGAAAGTCAATTAGTGGCCAAAAATGGCAAATAGTACTGTAAAAATTACAAGTAGTAATCATTGAGAGTGCTAAGGAAACTCTATAAGAGCTGAAAATGAAATAGAAGACTGCAAGGAGAATGCAAAAAATATTACTGTTGAATCCTACAGAACCTGAAAGATCAAAATGAGTGAGGGTTCAAGGGACTTCAAGGAAGAAGCCCAATACCAACAACAGTGTCTATTGTCAACTATTCTAATATCCAAGGCTATGCTCAAGGGTGTTTTGAGGTTCTTTCTATCCATTGGTTGTGTGTCTTGAAGCCTACACTTGCTGATAGAAGTAGTATTGGAGGTTTATTTATAATGCCTCTGGTGATTGGAGCTATCTAGAGGTTGTAAGTAAGAAATGACGAGCTTTAAGTTAGCAATGCAGGGAGTTCTATCTATGAAATTTTTTGACTAGAAGTGAAGTATCTTCTGAAGAAGCACGACGATACATCTCTTGTCCTCCTACTATGTGAAAATATGTAAGGAGCTATTACAGTCTCTCAAGTGGCAGTGATATCTAAAACTGATTTCATAGAAGACAGGATGTCTAAAGATGAGATTTTCTTGTTTAGGTTCCTCCATACAGTGTACATGCAATAATCCCTTTGAAGAGGATGCTCTGTCTTTGTGTAGTTTGCACGTGCTCATTAGAAACTATATATTTAGTTTTTGAAAGTTTGAAAGTTTGAACTGATGGGAGTTCACAACTAATAGATACTTGTACAAGGACAGAACTTATTTATGTTTGATGTACGACTACTAAAAAGGAAAAATCTCAGAATAATGGTGAGGTACCATTACTGGCTTTTATACTTCAAGTAGGTTTAGGGTTATACTTATGTATCATGGACATTTATTAATATTAATTGGTCAACATATGAGAGGTCCCCACATGGTTACTTTAATTTATATGTGAAAGTCCAGAGGTGGCCAAAAATGGCAAATAGTACTGTAAAAATTACAAGTAGTAATCATTGAGAGTGCTAAGGAAACTCCATAAGAGCTTAAAAATAAATAGAAGACTGCAAGGAGAATGCAAAAAATCTTACTATTGTATCCTAGAGAGCCCAAAAGATCAAAATGAGTGAGGGTTAAAGGGATTTCAAGGAAGAATCCCAACCCCAACAACGATGTCTATTGTCAACTATTCTAATATCCAAGGCTATGCTCAAGGGTGTTTTGAGGTTCTTTCTATCCATTGGTTGTGTGACCCGAAGCCTACACTACCTGATAGAACTAGTATTGGAGGTTTATTTATAATACCTCTTGTGATTGGAGCTATCTAGAGGTTGTAACTAAGAAATGATGAGCTTTGAGTTAGCAATGCAGGGAATTCTATTTATGAAAGTTTTCTTCTAGAAGTGAAGTATCTCCTGAAGAAGCAAGGCGATACATCTCTTGTCCTCCTACTATATGAAAATATTTAAGGAGCTATTAGAGTCTCTGAACAAGCAGTGATATCTAAAACTGATTTCACAGTAAACAAGATATCTAAAGATGAAATGTTCTAGTTTAGGTTCTTGCATACAGTGTACAAGTGCAATAATCCCTTTGAAGAGGATGCTCTATCTTTGTGTAGTTGATGGGAATTAGTTTGAAGCTAGGCTAAAGGAACACTAAGGCTGTCCACAAACTGATGGTGTTCACAAGAGGTGGCCAATAAGCTATATTTTGATTCTTTTTTTTAATTACTTTATAATTTCCACTGTCAGTGTAGAATTTGTAATAAGCATGTCAAGGTAAGAGATTGAGTTATTTATGATTGGGAATTTCATAGTGGGTGAAGGTCTAGATTGTGTATTAGATTAGGATATTGGTATGTTTATAATACTCTTTGAAGTGGTTTTGAAATTTCCATCATGGAGAAAATGGCTTGAGGTTTCATGGAAAGCAATGTTTTTTGTTAATCCAAAGTGGGTAGTGATGGTCCCTACAGATGCTGTTTTATTTCTTACATGATATATAAATTTTGTTTTACTAGTTTTCTGAACTTGCACGTGCTCATTAGAAACTATATATTTATTTTCTTAAAGTTTGAAACTTTGAACTGATGGGATTTCACAATTAATAGATACTTGTACAAGGACAGAACTTAGTTATGTTTGATGTATGATCACTGAAAAGGAAAAATATCAGAATAATGGTGAGGTACCATTACTGGATTTTATACTTCAAGTAGGTTTAGGGTTATACTTCTGTATCATGGACATTTATTAATATTCATTGGGACCAACACATGGGATTCCCCCACATGGTTACTTTAATTTAGATGCGAAAGTCCATTAGTGGAAAAAAATGGCAAATAGTACTGTAAAAATTACAAGTAGTAATCATTGAGAGTGCTAAGGAAACTCCATAAGAGCTGAAAAAAAAATAGAAGACTGCAAGGAGAATACAAAGACTCTTACTGTTGAATCCTAGAGAGCCTGAAACATCAAAATGATTTAGGGTTCAAGGGACTTCAAGGAAGAATCCCAATACCAACAATGCTGTCTATTGTCAACTATTCTAATATTCAAGGCTATGCTCAAGGGTGTTTTGATGTTATTTCTATCCATTGGTTGTGTGACCCGAAGCCTACACTGCCTGGAAGAACTAGTATTGGAGGTTTATTTATAATGCCTCTTGTGATTGGAGCTATCTAGAGGTTGTAAGTAAGAAATGGAGAGCTTTGAGTTAACAATGGAGGGAGTTCTATCTATGAAAGTTTTCTACTAGAAGTGAAGTATCTCCTGAAGAAGCAGGGCGATACATCTTTTGTCCTTCTACTATGTGAAAATATTTAAGGAGCTATTACAGTCTCTGAACAAGCAATGATATCTAAAACTAATTTCCTAGTAGACAATATGTCTTAAGATGCAATGTTCTAGTTTAGGTTCCTGCATACATTGTACAAGTGCAATAATCCCTTTGAAGAGGATGCTCTGTCTTTGTGTAGTTGATGGGAACGAGCCTGAAGCTAGGAAAAAGGAACACTAAGGCTGTCCACAAACTGATGGTGTTCACAAGAGTTGGCCAATAAGCTCTATTTAGATTCTATGTTTTTAATTACATTATAATTTCCACCGCTAGTGTAGAATTTCCAATAAGAACGTCATGTTAAGATATTGAGTTATTTATGATTGGAAATTTCATAGTGGGTGAAGGTCTGGATTGTGTATTAGATTAATATATTGGTATGTTTATAATACTCTTCGAAGTGTTTTGGGCATTTCCATCATGGAGAAAATGTTCTTGAGGTTTCATTGAAAGCAATGTTTTTTGTTAATCCAAAGTGGGTAGTGATGGTCCCTGCAAATGTTCTTTACTTTTTTCATATGATATCTAAATTATGTTTTACTAGTTTTCTAAACTTGCACGTGCTCATTAGAAACTATATATTTATTTTCTGAAAGTTTGAAACTTTGAACTGATGGGAGTTCACAATTAATAGATACTTGTACAAGGACAGAACTTAGTTATGTTTGATGTATGATTATTGAAAAGGAAAAATCTCAGAATAATGGTGAGGTACCATTACTGGCTTTGATACTTCAAGTAGGTTTAGGGTTATACTTCTGTATCATGGAAATTTATTAATATGCATTGGTCAACATATGAGAGGTCCTCACATGGTTACTTTAATTTATATGTGAAAGTCCATTAGTGGCCAAAAATGGCAAATAGTACTGTAAAAATTACAAGTAGTAATCATTGAGAGTGCTAAGGAAACTCTATAAGAGCTTAAAATGAAATAGAAGACTGGAAGGAGAATGTAAAAAATCTTACTGTTGAATCCTAGAGAGCCCAAAAGATCAAAATGAGTGAGGGTTCAAGGGACTTCAAGGAAGAATCCCAATACCAACAACACTGTCTATTGTCAACTATTCTAATATCCAAGGCTATGCTCAAGGGTGTTTTGAGGTTCTTTCTATCCATTGGTTGTGTGACTTGAAGCATACACTTCCTGATAGAAGTAGTATTGAAAGTTTATTTATAATGCCTCTTATGATTGGAGCTATCTAGAGGTTTTAAGTAACAAATGACAAGATTTGAGTTAGCAATGCAGGGAGTTCTATCTATGAAATTTTTCAGCTAGAAGTGAAGTATCTCCTGAAGAAGCAAGGCGATACATCTCTTGTCCTCCTACTATATGAAAATATTTAAGGAGCTATTATAGTCTCTGAACAAGCAGTGATATCTAAAACTGATCTCATAGAAGACAATATGTATAAACATGAAATGTTCTAGTTTAGGTTCCTGCATGCAGGGTACAAGTGCAATAATCCCTTTGAAGAGGATGCTCTGTCTTTGTGTAGTTGATGGGAATGAGCCTGAAGCTAGGCTAAAGGAACACTAAGGCTGTGAAAAAACTGATGGTGTTCACAAGAGTTGTCCAAGGCATCCAATAGTTTTCAAATCCTTAGGAGAAGAAGTCATGAATACCACATAATCAACAAAAGCAAGCATTATGATAAAGACTTGGAATAGGGTGGGTTGGCAGGGGGGCCTTTTGGGCCTAACGTTAGACCTGAGCACTAAAGTCATGATATTTATAGTGCTCATTAGAGGCTAATAGTGAAACTTTAGACCTAATATAGTCACAAATAAGGAAAGCTACACTCCAGAGCCACAAACACCACGCGATCTTTGTGTTTCATGTCTGAAGGTCAAGATTCAATGATATCCATTAACATAAGGGAATGTTATTTTTGTACTTTCATGTGTTTCAGTGAGAAAAATAATTTCTATTAACATTCTATTTACATGTGACCTATAATTTATAGTAGTGAAGCCAAAGGGGAATAATAATAATAAGAAATACTGTAGTGTTTTTGGTGATTGTATCACTTATTCCACTCAAGAACTTGTGTTTCTTAAAATTGCCCTTTTCTTGAAAAACAATGATATTTTACTTATGATACTTTACAAATTATATCTTTTACTATATCGCTACTGATACTCAACTTATATAACCATTACTACACTTCACTAACTGTTTCTAAACAAGGATAACTAGAACTACACTTCCACTGAACTTATACTTTACTCCTCTATTTACTCATTTAGGCTTTAACTTTAGTATAACCTTCCCAATTTATAATTCCTTTTTGCCATTATATATTGCTTTATCTCTTATTGAACCTCTTAGACCTAGACTCAATTTTTTACTTTCACTACTGGATCTCCCACTACTCCTTGATACACTAAAGTATCAACTAAAACTACTGTATAAGGTACTGCCAACTCTATTATTGGTATCCCCTAAACTTCCTATGCTAGCGATAAGGGACTGGTAGAGAATCTCGGTCCACTAACTAGCAATCTTTACACCTAGATATATAATTTGTATCTTACATCTGGAACTGCCTTTGCTTTTATCGCTTTTTATGATAGAAAACTACTTACTGCTCTTGCAATTGTTTTTACTAGTGTTTCTTAGAAGTATTGGCTCTCGAATAAGTTCTATTAACATCAATAATATTAAGATAGATTTGAAAGGCTTGTTAGGTGACCTACAATTTATAGTAGTGAAGCCAAAGGGGAAGAATAATAATAAGAAAGACCGTAGTGTTGTTGGTGATGGTATTTCTCTTATGATACTTTACAAATTATATCTTTTATACTATATTTCTATTGATACTCAACTTATATAACCTTTACTACACTTCACTAAGTATTACTAAATAGGGATAACTAGAACTACACTTCCATTGAACTTATACTTTACTCCTATATTACTCATTTAGGCTTAAAATTTCGTATAAATTTCCCAATTTATAATTCCTTTTTTTCCATTATATATTACTTTATCTCTTACTGAACCACAAAACCCTACCTCTCTTTTACAGCTTTACTAGAGGAACCACACCAGGCCTCCAGCTCGTTCCTTAACTCCTAGAACTCTTATAGAACTAGTAGTGCTACTTATGCTAGATATTCTTAGACCTAGACTCAATTGTTTACTTTCAATACTAGATCTCCCACTACTCCTTGATACACTGAAGAATAAACTAAAAATACTGTATAAGGGACTGCCAACTCTATTATTGGTATCCCCTAAACTACTTAAGCTAGAGATAATAGTCTGGTAGAGAAGCTCGGTCCACTAACTAGCAATATTTACAACCAAATATATAATATGTATCTTACACCTACAACTGCCTCTGCATCTATCACTTTTTATGATAGAAAACTACTTACGGCTCTTACAATTGTTTTTACTAGTGTTCCTACTAGTGTTGCTTAGCAGTATTGGCTCTCAAATAACTAGGTTTATTTGTTTTACCAAATGTAGTCATGTTCTTTTCAATTTTGACTGCTCACTCTTGTGTTGCATTCATATCATGGGGATCCTTCTTTTTCTTTGGAAACCCAGTTATCCATCAACATAATGAAGTAATATATAAGGATGTCTGCCTCTGGAGGTTTAATGTTTGCATGTAACCTTGTAACTATTTGGTTCAACTTCTTGTTTGTTTAACTCTTCTACAGTTTCATTGTTTAAAGGCTTAAATAGCATTGTTTCCTTGGAATAAATAATGTCAATGGCATTTTCTGGAATAGTATGAGCAGCTTCATTAATCTGATGAAAAGAAAGTGGCTTATTGCTGCTACCTTTGCTTATTACTCTACTAGTATATATGCTTCTACTAAAATTGGTGCTACTTAAACCACTGCATATTTTTCAAGGTTCTCTTTTTGTTGCATAATATCATGGCATGTATGGATTGGATTGGTAAATTGAAGGAATAAATTGCCATGTATTGTTGTTCCTTGGGGATGGTCTGTACAAAATCCCGCCACAAATTAACAACATGTTCCATGCAACAAAATTAGAGGAAATTTTATATGGAAGATGCTAGTCAGTATAACTACTAAATTTGAGGAAATTTTCTAGCTCACTATGACATACTTCAAGACTACCCCATACATAGTCCAATGTCAGCTCCAAACTCAGACCTCAATCTGCTCACAAATTTGCCACTATCTTGCTTAAATGTCTTCTTCAAGGCTGCTCCTGACCTATTGTTGCATCAGAATTTGAAAATGATTTATGATTAATGTTAATCCATTGTGTTTTTTCTCTATGTATTGGTTTTGATGCATATCAATTAAATAAAAGATAGATGAAAATAGTGGAAAGTCAAAGTTAACATATCAGTTTTATAATTGAATGCAGGAAATTGAAGATGAGTCAACAGTCAATTTTGACAACTGCTGACTACCATGCATACGACGAGAGAATAGTCGATGCAAAGAGATTTCTTAAATATGCATGTCGATGTAATGATTGTTGTGGTGGGAAGATGAGAAAAAGACAAGTGATTTATGAACATATGCTAAAATTTGGTCATACCGAGATTAGCCCTTTCCCTCAAAATTAATATCCATATAGTTTACAATTGCATAGAATGAGATACATAGAGGTGCCAAATATAAACGAAGAGGCAACAAACACAGATGGAGACTTCGGAACCTTAGATGAAGGAATTGAAGTTGACAGAATGTTGAATGAGGGCTTCAAGGATGATTGACAGAAGTTGATGGAGGATGCTTCAAAACTTGTGTATGATACTTCCAAGTTCAGTCATTTAACAACAATTCTTGTACTCATTAACTTGCAAATAGTGCATGGTTGGACAAATGAGAGTGTTGATGAGTTATTGGAATTTTTAGATGAGTTGTTACCACCTAAATACACATTGCCAACAAAAAGGAGAGAATGTACAACGCAAATAAGTAAGATAGGATTAGGGTATGAAAACATCCACACATGTGTGAATGGTTGCGTATTATTTCACAAAAATATTGCAAGTGAGACAGAATGTCCTAAATGTAAAGAAGGGAGGTATAAAATAGGATTGAAATCAAATTCAGCTCCTAGAAAGGTTCTTCGACACTTTCCACTAATCCCACAGTTGCTTCAAATGTATAGATGTCGAGACATTACTGAGTTGATGCAATGGCATGCCCAAAATAAGAGCATTGATGGAAAACAATGATTTGTGGTAGATTCTAATATGTGAATGGAATTTGACAACATATGGCCTGATTTTTCCCAAGATCCTCGTAATATGAGGCTTGGTTTAGCTCTAGATGGTGTGAACCCATTCTCAGATCAAAGTACTAAATGGTGAAATTGGTCGGTGTTTTTAATAAGTTATAACTTGCCTCCATGATTAGCAACCAAACCATTCTTCTTGATGTTGTCATTAATTATACTAGGAAAGAAAAGTGTGACTTCAGATACAATTGATGTGTATTTAGATCCATTATTTGATGAGCTAGCAGAATTGTGGAAAGGAATTGAAGCAATTTAAATTTTACGGGATGACCATTCTATCTAGTTCACTTTAAGAGCTTCTTTATTTTTTACAATACATGATTTTCTTGCATATGGCACATTGACTAGTCTAAATGTTCATGGATACCATGGATGTCTGGCTTGCATGTTTAAGGATTTTGTGAGATACTCAAGTAGTTTGCGTAAGTGCATTTATTGTGGACATCATGCCTACCTTAAAATGGAGCATCCATATCATCGACAAAATTCATGTCTCAATGGTCAAGAAGAGACTCGTGAAGCACCATTGGCAATAACAAGTGATTACATTATTGAGAATGGAGAAAAAAGATTGCAATTTATTAAGGATGGTGGAATTTGTGGTAGTAAAAATGATCCACTTAATGATAGTGGTGTAAAAATATTGTGCATATTCTATAAGTTGCCATACTTTAAGCATATATCCATTAGGCATACTGTTGACTTTATGCATACTGAGAAAAACATATCTTTTTCTATTATAGAAACTCTTTTTGGTGCATATGATACAGTGTCATCACGCGTAGACCTTGAACAACTAAAGATTTGTCGAAATATTTGGGTTGAAAAATGTGGTGATGGAAAATATAGAAATCCTATTGCTCCTTATGTGTGGACAAAGGAACAACATGCACAGTTCTTAAATTTGGTGACTCAGACTCTCTTTCCTACTAGATATGTAAGTAGTAATATTAGAAGCCAAATTGACAATAATAGCTTAAGAGGCCTCAAGACCCATGACTATCATGTCATAATCAAGGATATTTTACCTATTGTGGTCATATCAAGTTTGGAAAAGGGGCCAAGATTGACAATTATAGGGTTGGGCCTAATATTGAAGAGAATGAGTTTGCATGTGCTAGATCCTTCAAACTTTGATAATTTGAGGGAAGCAGTTGTTGAAGTCCTTTGCTTATTGGAACGAGAATTTCCACCAACAATATTCAACATTTCTATTCATCTTCTTATACATCTAGAAAATGAACTAGAGCATTGTGGCCTAATAAGAACGAGATGGATGTATCCTATAGAACGATATATGAAGCTTCTGAAAAAGTTTCTTCATAATAAGGAAAAACCAGAAGGTAGCATGTGTGAGGGATATTTAATGCAAGAGGCCATAGGTTTTTACACAAAATATATGAAGGATTTTAGCAGTGTCAATCGACGTGTATGGGATGATGACGAAGACGAGAGAGTTGCAAGTGAAGTATTAGAAGGAAATGGACATTGCTTCAGGCTATCAAATGAATAAAGAACTTCGATACATGCCTATGTTCTTCAAAACACATCTACATTTGATAAGTGGCGCAGGTAAAATTTATTTTACATCATAATTTATCTATTTAATTTCATCTAATAGAAAATTTATTATCATTCTTACTATCATGTTTGTTCATATTCTATGCATAAAATACAAAGAAGAGATTCAAACAGGGACGCAACCATCTCGAAAGTGTAGAATTTGGGAATCAAATATTGGAGGTGGTCCAAATTTTCCAAAATTTGATGATTGGATTGCTGATGCAATAAATTATGCACAACAACAAGTTCGAGATCCAATGATTGAGGAAATGGATCTTTCACGACCTCCACATATATATGCTTATCGTTTCGGTGGGATGTGGGCCTATGGTAGTCATTTAAGAGTGGAAGAAAAGAAAACAGGATAGGTAAATTGTGATTGTGTTGTTAGTGCTGAATTTAATCACGACACTAAGAAGAATTTCTATGTTGGATTCATACAAGAAATTATTAAAGTTGATTATGGTGAAACTAGTCCTATATTATGAAATTGTAAATGGATCAAACCATCTGCAATACAACATGATGAGTATCAATTTTTACGTGCAAATACATGTCAAATTTTATCAAAGACCAATGAGCCGTATGTTTCCCCTCTTCAAATTAACCAAGAATTTCTAATTGACGATATAGCAAGCCCAGGATGGTCATGTGTCATTCAAATGGAGCCTTGTTCGAAAAGAAAATTTATGCAATGTGTTGATACAATCATCTATGGGCTGTGTAATAGTTTACAAAAAAATTTGGAAGAAGAAGTTGAAGATGTCATAGAGTATTTGAAGAGGAAACTTTTCTTCCCAATGAAGAACTTGAGATAGAGAATTTAATGCATGGTTAGGAAAATCTATTGTATGAGGATGGTGAAGAAGATGAAGCAAATGCTTACACGAGTGATCAGGATTGTGATCTTGATGGCAATGCAAATGATAATGATGATGATTTGTCACCATAATTTTATGGAATAAACTTTCCCTATGTAAATGGATTTTATTTTTTTGGCCATTGGGATTAGGCAGCCAAAGGGTTTTACTAAACTTTGTATGGAATTTATCCTTAATGATATTTGATATGCAACATTTTCATTTTTGTTTCTGTTCATCTCTACATACACAATATATGTGGGTTGTTATTGCCATCTTCTACTTCTTTTCAGGACTGTGATTCCAATGGGCTCCAGTTAGTGTTTTCTATTGTCATGAGCATTTGAATTTAGATATTTTATAGTCGTTGTTTGCACATGCACTAATGGTTTTAATAAACTTTGTATGGAATGTATCCTTAATGATATTTGATATGCAAACTTTTCCTTTTTTTGTTTCTGTTAATCTCTACATACACGATATACGTGGGTTATTATTGTCATGTTCTACTTCTTTTTAGTACTGTGATTCCAATGGGCTCCAGTTAGTGTTTGTTGTTGTCATGAGCATTTGAATTTAGATATTTTATAGTCGTTGTTTGCATATGTGCTAATGGTTTTACTAAACTTTGTATGGAATTTATCCTTACTGATATTTGATATTCAAGATTTTCATTTTTGTTTTTGTTCATCTCTAAATACACGATATATGTGGTTTATTATTTTCATGTTCTACTTCTTTTTAGTACTGTGATTCCAATGGGCTCCAGTTAGTGTTTGTTGTTGTCACGAGTAGATATTTTATAGTCGTTGTTTGCACATGCACTAATGATTTTTTTAAGAGAAATTTTGGACATATACGCTATGAAGAATAAGGGGTTGAAACATAAAAG
The DNA here is from genome assembly GCA_001517045.1 of Pseudotsuga menziesii. NCBI lineage: Eukaryota > Viridiplantae > Streptophyta > Pinopsida > Pinales > Pinaceae > Pseudotsuga > Pseudotsuga menziesii. The sequence goes on along the minus strand of LPNX010709509.1, from coordinate 11,650 downwards.
TGACCCCAACAAAGATGAAAATGTGACAGAATACGAGCATGCTTGTAAAGACCACATCACAAGAAATGACGAGTATTTGTCATCCCTTGGTTTTGGAAATAAGTAAGTAGTTACTCCTTGTAACTTTTCAATTCTATGCATATTTGATGAAATTTTTATCTAATCTATTTCATGATGTAGGCCATATATTCTTTTGATTCTAATTGGTAATTTTTTTTCCTTATAGGGGAATGTTGGATTCTACAAAAAATGATCATCGGAAACAAAATGAAAGCAAAGAAAAATCATTGCCAGCTCGTAGAAGCAAACGCCTTGGTAGACCAATACATGAAGATGAAGTTAATGATAATAATGATCAACTTCCTCATATATTAGATGATAATGTCCAAGATTTGTATGAAAAAGTGGCATCTTCTAGAGAATTAGGCTTGCGAGATATTTTAAAAAAAATTAAAGCAAATATTTGAAGGCTCATCTGAGGGGATTAGTGACCTAGTAAGTGCCACAGCTGTTGAGGAGATTCCTGATCTAACTAGTGATAGAATTGTTGAGGGGATTGGTGAGCTACCTACTGCCACAGTTGTTGTCTCCAATTATGAGGAACCAATTAAGACTCCTTCCTTAGAAAAAACACCAATTACATCTCCTCAAAGGAACGTGCTAAGAAATGAAACTGCTATATCCACAAATATGAGTGGTTTTTCAACACCCAAAACTAGTTCTAAATATCCATCACCTTTCATCAGAAGACGTAGAATTATTCAAGGCTTGTATAGGAGCACACAAAGGGAAGAAAAAGAAAGAAAATCAGAAGGGAAGAAGGCTTACGTGGTCGAGGTAATAGATGGCGAGCCTACTGGACCAAATGCTTCAAGGTGATCCATAGAGTTGGGGACGAGAATAAGGTCTTATTTGGATGTTACCAAATCCACCTTTACAGATCAAGATCCAAGAAATGTTGATCTAGTGATCCAACAAATCGAAAATGTTTTTGAGACGGTTGGTGGTAGGATTTGTGTTAAATATTACAAGTGTAGAATGAGAGTTTTGATGAATAATTTTAGGCATAAATGCAGAAAATTAATCTTGGATGGAAAATATAGGGAGAGCAGCTTGACTCCCAAACAGTGGGAATATTTGAACACTTTCTGGAAAAGAGTGCAAGAGGGAAGAAAGGAAGAAATATTGTGAAGGATCGATATTTTTTTGGGTCGGGGAGGGTTGAGAGCCAAACAAGACATATGTGTAAGTATATGGTGTTTTTGTTTAATAGTGTACATTGTGTTCTGCCTTTTTTATTTGTCTATATTTCCAATACATTGTGTGTTGACAAAGATTTGCAAGTTGAAGGAACTAATAGAGAACCCAATTTGAGTGAAATGACTCAATATATGGCAGACTTAGAAAATTCTAGAAAAGAGAGCTCCTTGCCATCTGTTGAAGTTGAGAGAAGCCAAACAAGAGGCCCATCTACTGTTGAAAACATTAGTGAGGATTATAACATTGCAATGAATCGTTGTATAATTGGGTTGTCAGAAAAGATGTCGACCATAGCCTCCTCCATTGAACCTCTCGTTGCTGCATTCAATTTAAATAAGGGAAAGACTATTGATTCAAATGAGGTAAGCTAATTATCATTCCCTTCCAACCATTTATTCACTTGATATTTTAATCTATGGATGTTATTTATCCATTTCACTTCACTCACAAAGCATCTCTTTTTTTAATGTAAGTTCTTGTCAATCATAGGAAAAAACCATAATTATGGGTGGTGCAACAATATTGAAAGACCCAAAAGATGGCCCTGAACATGCAAATGTATGTACTAAATCAATTGGTATACTAGAAGGCATGAAGCCCTATATCTTAGAATATGGTTTAATTGGTATACTATTTTTTGTTTTACAACGCTCAATAATTCCATGGGGGCATGAAGTACTCCAAGAAGGTGAAACTGTTAAAATATTGGATCCATATGATGGTGCTATTGGTGGCATTGGATGAATTCATTCACTTTCTGTGATCCATGGAGTGGCACTTGGTCTTGAAGATGCAAATGTCAATGTCATCAATGTCACAAGTAACATCCCACTTCCTTATGAAGATAAAATAGATGGATGTCTCCGTTTGAAGGAGAAGGAAAGGAGTTTCATTCGGTGGCCAAAGAAGTATTTGGAAAAGTCATCAAACTAGATGATTTTTTATGTTCTTGTCCCAAATATTGATGTTCTTGAAGTTCATGTTGTTGAGAGTATTGACTAGTAATGGCCTCTTTCTGTAGTAGCACCCCTTGTCTAGGCAGTATAATTCTATTGGTTTTCTTATACAAGGGTGTTGAACGTTATTAGGTAACTCCATATCTCATCCTTATTTTATATGTTGGTTTGAAAGTGAATACTTTATTGGTATTATCGGATAGATATGTTGTATTGTAGTCACTAGAATTTTTTCTGTTAAGAACCCGTGTCAACCCTCCTCTTTATTTTGTTAGTATATTGTATCCGGCGCATATGCTTTGTAAGTCGTCCCATCAGTATGTTGTACAATCCCACATTCATAGGGAGTAAGTAATAGTTGTTAAGTTGTCTAGTTATTATGTTGCATTATCCCACATTCATGGGGGGTAATAGTTGTTTAGATTAGACTGAGTATATACGTATGTGTTGAGGCTGATGAAAGAATCAAAGAGTTATTTTGTATTGAGCCTGCTCAAAGGAGGTTGCCCCCTCGAAGTGGCCCGCGGTCAATAAAATCTATTTTGTGCTCCAATATTTCTGTTATATCATGCATTTTGATTTTTCATTGCAATAGATTCTCCACATATGGTATTAGAGCACTTTCCTTGGCACAAGTGGGAATTTTTTTTTCTTTTCAAAAAAAAAAAGAGGGAAAAATTGGGTGGCGAATTTCAGATCAATTTATGAAAATTTTTGCACAGAATCAGAAGCAACAGGTTGCATATCTGAATTCCTCTTTCAAAAATAGGCAGTTTCAAAAAAAACATCATCTCATTTAGAGTTCTAAAAGTGGAGATATCGCGGATTTAAAATCAACAAGTTTTCAGAATTTCAATGACGGCCGTGGAAATTGCAAAGTGAAAAGCTTTTGACCGGGTGCCCAAATTTATATTCCAATTTTGTGGGTAGAAGTAGAGTGATTGTTCTAGTTCCATAAATAGGCTATAATAACGATTCTAAGCAATATAGATCCGGTTATGCTCATTTTAAAATTTTTCATCTCAAAACCCTAGCTCTAATTACGGGTTTTTGAGCATTTGGTGGAATTTCTACCACATTTTTTTTGGCTTTGTGATTATTGTAGTAGTTCTTCTTCTTGCAGTGGTATTTTTCATTTGGATCAGTGAATAAACCCTATCCTCTTAACTGTGGGAAGTACTTGGGCATAGCCCTAAAACTCATTATGACACTAGTACAAAATGAGGAATTAGCTACTAGGTGACTAAAAATTCTAGTCACCACAGGTTTTCCAAGTGATTTACTACTAAATATGAGCAATTTTGATTGACCCAACTATAAACGACTAAAATTAACGACTAATTTAGTCACCAGTTAACAAATATGACTATATAATAAGTGACAGAGTTAAAAATGACTAAAATAAATGACTAATTTAGTCACAACATAAAAAATGACTAGCTAGAAGAATATGAATTAGTCATTTATGTTAGTCATTTTTAATTGTGTCATGGAAAATTGAAAAATTGGCAATGAAGTGTAATTTTGGTAAGTTGTCTACCTTCTATTAATAATATTAGTGCCATGCACCTCGATCTTCAGAGATCCAACAAAGCAATTGCATGAACTTTTAGCCTTATGGGGGCTTTTATGGTTCGCAAAAAAAGAAAAATTCTCTAGCTTTCTATTTTTTGGCTAATCAAAGGTCATGATAATTGATTGGGCCAGAGGTCTCACCAAGTTGCAGTCACTGAGTTATATATGATTTTTGGTTGAAAAGGATTGGGCTCCTAAAGAATTGTTTTCTTTCTTTATCCTTTAGGCACGTACCTGTACAGGGAGTTCAATTCTGACGCGGACCTACTGTGTTGAATACTTAGGCTAAGAGGACTAGATTTACAAGTAATTTGTTTGAATCTAAGAAGATGATTGAAGACACATCTAAGAAGAGTAAATGGAATTGGAATTTAGGCAATTCTAAACATGGTGATGATATTGGTGTCGGTGGACAGAAATTGAAACTGAAAAATATTGGTATTGAGCTTCATGTTGGGTCTCCACTGCCTTCAGAATGGAATCATTAATGTTTAGACCTTCAAGTTTGTTTTGTGTTTTTCTTGATTATCTATTGTGTTTTTTTTCTATTCATGTTTTTTTTCTTTGTTGTGGATGTGGTGGAGATGAAATGGCTAGATCATAATTCCCTTACAGTAACAGAGGAATGCTACACCTGCAGATGCATTATAATAGGCCATAAGGATCAAATCTATTATTGGATATCCTGTGATTTTCACAAGTTGCAGCCCCGAAAATAGGTCAGACCTGCCCAGGTTCATAATAATATTGCTATGTTTACAGATAAAACTCAGGAACTAGCAATTCAAGGGTTGGTAGACCAAAAATGTTGTGTACAGGATTTCAGACTAAAGGTTATAATATCTAAGCATTTCCTCGCTTCAAGGTTCAAGGGAGGGACCTGGGCTCTTTACTTTCCCTACGGGACCCCTTCTGAATTGGAATAGATGGATCAACCTTTTAGACATGTCCTCACTAATGCACCTACAACTAATAGAAGATTTCTCCAGGTTGATCTCATACTTGATGCTATGCAGTAAAGATGTAAAATTTCACAAAACATCTTTGCCTCTTCAAGTGTGCCATTAAAAAATACTAGACCATCATTTTTCATGGAATTGTTATTTCCCCATTACAGTATTCAGTGCTAATCATGGCTGCGTCAATTAGGATTCAACATTTGAATTGATTCAATGCAAAAATATACCTTTGGAGTGACTCCCACTCCAAAATTCTCAGAGTTTCTATGCAGATCTAACGTGGGGAGTCACGTTGTATATGTTATCCAAAATTTTGTTTTGTGCAAAATATTAAAATAACCCTCTGACGAAGAGGGGAATAAACCCTTGGCTCATGAACAGGGACCTTCCTAGAGCAATTAGACCCCCTCTATTCAAACACCTTTTGTTTCTCCAAGGGACCCTCGCTATAGTCCACTAGTTGAACATCCTTTGCTTCTATCCCTAGGGTTTTTGTAGATAACATTTTTCATCACCGTATATATATATCCCTAGTGGTACCATTCTTGCAAATATTAGAGTTTGTTGATGGCAAATATTATATGTTGAAATTTGAAGGTTGATGTTATTGATTATTGATGATTGATCATTTGATGACAACGTTATAAGTTATAACTCTTAGATGATTGATGTTATATGTGTACTGAAATGATTATATCTACGTTTTCATGTTTTCTATAGCTAATTTGACATAATACATGTTTTTTTTAAATTTATACACATCAAAATATATTAAAATATGTATCATAAAAAATGCTCCCAAAATGGAAGCTTTTGAAATTTTTTAGTTTCCGTTCCCGCTTTCCGCTTTTTGCTCCCTTTCCCCACTCCCAACAACATATAGATTGAGACAATCTCTTATCTCTATGAAGAAGTTCTTGCCTTATTATCAACAATTCTCTCTTTAGATCATGTTGGGTAAGTTCCAACTATTTTCTCACTGCATCTATGTAAATTAGCATAGGGAAAACATTGTTTGATTGACCATAGTGCACTTATGAATTCTAGGCATTGTTTGTGGGAATCATAACTAATGGGGCAAAGATATTGCTGCTAGAAAGGTTATTGCTCTTTCTTCCTTGCTACAATGGTTTTCAATGCATTTCATGGATGATGTTCAAGCTGACAAAGCTGCAATAACTACACGTTGCTTTCATATGTAATTTACGGATTTAAAATTGATTGGGCTTTCTATTTTTCTTGCTATTCAAAGGGAAACCCTATGTTTTTTTGTGTAAGCAAGTTAAGCCACTTCCTTGCCTCTTACCCTAGTTCTCCTCTGTCTCTCTTTTCTCTAATTTCCTTCTTGATGGGAAAGTTGGAAACCCTATGGAAAGTGAAAATGGCATTCTAAAAATATTCTTGAGCACTATGTGATGAGTTTTAGTTGTACTTTCTAGTCTTCCTTAAACCACACTTAATATTGGAGATCAAGTTTGTTTTAATATCATGTGTAATTCTTTCTATAGATTTAACCCAAATATCTTTACCATTGAAGATTGATTTTTGGAAAAGGATAAGATTACACAAGGAGGTAACCACATATCAAGTCCA
>LPNX010709470.1:175022-188095 GCA_001517045.1 Pseudotsuga menziesii | reverse complement strand
TCTAAATTAACTCAAAAATTATGAAAATGTTAATGGACATTGCATGAAACAATTGTTCATTAATGGACATCTCACCTCAGTGAGAGACTGTGACAAAGGGTATTGTGTTTCTTGTGTAGCAGATGGAACTGTTGGTTGAACATGAAGGATGGTCGCATCCATGGTTGAACCAAAGGGGCCAGGAACTAGTGGTGGTGGTGGTGGCTACAATCACCAAATCTTGAAATAGTTAGAAATGTGCATGAATAAACAATAGACAACAATAACACACTATGTCTATATCATGTTCAAATAGTTGTACCTCTGTGTGGCTTGTTGTTATTGCAGATACCACATTGACTGTTGCATCAATAACTCTTGTTGCTAGTGGCTACAATCACCAAATCTTGAAATAGTTAGACATGCATGAATAAACATACGCCAACAATAATAAACTATGTAACGATCATGTTGAAATAGTTGTACCTCTATGTGACTCGTTGCCATTGTAGATGCAGCATTGACTGCTACATCAACCATCCCTGCAAGGTTTTCAATAGTAAAATCTGGCTCTTGATGCAGTAAACATGCAAATAAAACATTAACAAAACATTTTATGCACTGGATTTCAAGTTAACCAAGAAATATCATCGAAGGATATACAAATTACCATGGTATCAGTATCTCCATGGTCGTGGACAACTTCACTCTTTCTAGGAGTAGGCCGTCTCATATACACTTGACCCTTGTTCACATATGGCCTATGAGGAGATACAACTCCAAGAAATGGTCCAGGTGTTTTGGTTGGTGCCTATAGTCAACAAGAGTTCATGTAGCTAGACATGCATGATTCAACGAACATACATGTATTTTAAAAATGACATTTTTTAAATGTTTAAAATGTTTACCTCCATCACTGCTTTCTCTCGTGAAGGATCTGGCATTTGCCCAGATATTTCCTCGGTCGATACGACCATGGATCCTACCTCCATCACTGCTTTCCCCCATGAAGGATCCAGCATCTGCAAGTTTAATAACTGTAAATATTAGACCATAGATAACATTAGTGAACTAACATGTACAGTATGTGGAAATTAACAAATTAACAAGTATTAAAAAACTGAAATTTTAAAATGTTTACCTCGGTGTGAGATACGACAATGGGTGCTATAGGAATCTCTCCACCAACCAAGGGATCAGTGGATGGAATGTCATGCCCCTATGTAGAGTGTGGAACATGATACTCTGGGGTGTCGCTGCCGGCATAAAGCATCAACTGCAAGTTCACAAAATTAATATATTAGCTCAAACTATACATATGTGTACAAAGAGGAAAATAAATGAAGAATTTATTACAATTAACCATATACATACATCACTCAAAAACCCACTGAAGACAACATCTGACGAAAGACCATAGCATGGACGACCACACGATGTGCACTCGTGAGGCTCAAAAGTAGGCTGGGAATGTGCTGATGGTGCTACACTAGTAGATGGTCCTGCAGTAGAAGATGGTCCTGCACCATGACGACCTGGTGTATGTACCACACCAGGGACAGATGTCCCTTCCTCACCCATATGTTGAACCATAGTGATATGGCAAACAACGGCCCGTGCCAAACTCAAAAATGCATCACGTGTCTGTGGAATAACATGATGTACAGGTGGGACATCTGGCCCAGGCAATTTCCTGGGAGGTGCAGGGATAGGGCGATCAACGTCTTGAAGCTTGGCATTGGGTCGGTTTTGGGGCATCCCCCCACCGATCCCCTGAAACACCAATATATCAAAATAGTTTACGTGTTTACCCAACACGAACTTTGCATACATCTTCCGAAGGAAGTACAAGGGGATTTCCCTATTGTTGTGTGGTGGCATATCAAAAACCATATACCATATGTCCATCCAGTTATCAACAAATGGTTGATATGTGCACCACTTGATAGAGATATGTGGCCTATTTGCATTTGGGATTTCCCTCGTGCGAGAGTCCCTAAACAATGAAAATATATGCTCTTTGGTAATTTTCAACTTTTTTATTGCACTATAGCTAAGCCCATCAGCGTACTCATGTCTTTTTCTTTCTCTATATGAAGTAATATCATATAGTATGTTGTTTGACAATGTAATAGTCTCAACAATTGCATCCAAAGTGGATGCAAGTGAACGTCGAATCCTATCACCACCACTAAAAGCAGTACTGAGACCTCTCAACTGGGCAAGCTCAATCAATATTTTAGCATTGGTGTCCATAGCCGCATCTGCAATAAAAAAATCAATAACCAAATAATTAGAAACGTATAGATGGTATATAATAACATCTCTTCAAAATTGAAAATGTAAATTAAGGAAAACTCAAGTTACAAGCAATTTAATGGCATTCACTTACATACATTTAAAACTTAAAATTAAATATTTAACAATTAAATAGTGAGTTTCGTTTAACTTCTTTCTAGAAGTTAAGGCACTTCTTCACCCTCATTGGTGACTTTTCCATGCACACTTGGGTTTAAACTTCTTTGAATTTAGGAGTGATATTTTGACATGTTTTGGCCTTTACGTCCCTTGTATATGTAAAAGAAAGGGGCAAGGGACTATTAGGACATGTGAGGCAAGAAAAGGGGTGATACAGGGATGCCACCATATCCTCTACATATAATTGACTTGATCATGGTTGGGAACACTCTCACGACGCACTCTAGGTAGTTCATGGGTGTTCACCATTTCCATTGCTGTATAACCATGGAAACCAACCAAAAGTTACATGGAAAATGGAGAATTTGTGGACTGGACTACAATTGGTTGTAGATGAGCTTAGAGACTTGACATGTAGAAATATATTATCCATTGTTTTTGCTATTTTAAAAAATGGTCGATAAACCTAGTGATGCAGGGGCATAGACTGTTTGAGTAAAGTCATTTATGTCTTTGCTAGATCAAGGGATCTCAGGGAGACCTAGGGTCTCACATGTTTCTAATTTTCTTTATTATGTTTATAGGATAATCCCTTGGGAGATCTAGGGATATGGGTAGTCAAATGTCAGAAAGCTGACATTATGTAAAAAACCAATCCACATTTCAGGCATATGATGTATGGAGTGGTCACCTTTCCTCAACATTTAGTGGTGATTATGACTTTATAAATTGTCATTCATTCAACTCTCAGGATCAAGTAGATCTCTTGAATTAAATGTTGTTGTGAGATTTTATAGCTTATAAATTTACTCCAGTTGTTGTATATGACTCTATGTATGTCTGGGACATTCAGAATGAATAGGTCGATGGATTCACATGGTATTGTTGAGTATTGATATTCTTCTAGAAATTACAATCCCTTTATATAGTCATATGTGTTTTTTATTGTGTCAAAGGACTGTTAAATATGGAATTCTGATCAAGATGAGGGTCCAACTTGCATATTTTGATCACAATTTCCTCTTTCTTCCATTTTGATGATTATATTGGTTGTTACATAGGGATCCCTCATTCACTATGTATCTTAAAATGTTGGCATTCACCTATCTATGAAAATAATTGCTAAATTTTATTGCACTTTTTGTTAATTCCAGCACAATCATTGCATTTGAAGGTTCGACTATGCATGTTATAGGTGGGACACTCTCACTAGTATCCCAATTCAAACTTTGCATTGTCCATCAAATTCTATGCAAGTTGGGATTATACTTGTGTTTGTTTTATATATTTCTAGCCTTTTGGAACCTTGAATATCTATTAGACATGATGTTTTTTTATTCTTATAGCCTATTTTAGTTTGAATCCATCAAACATTAGCTTGGGAGTTGTTGGATTGATTATTCTATTAAAAAACACAATTATAGGTTAAAAATTGACAAAAAAAAAGAATGCTTTGGGTGATTGAATTACCTTGTTGGATGACAATTCACAAGTGAAATCTCCTCCCCTCAACCTAAATAAGCTCCTCCAACAATCCCAAGCAGTTAACTTGCTCCAAAACGCTCCAATTGGCCTTCGTTTTCGCGTTCTTGATTGTTAAAATGGCCCGCGGGTTTCGGGCCTGTGTATTTAAAGTCTTTTTTTTTTTTACAAATAGCGTACACGTTTATAACTACATATCATGAGCGCGTTTTGTAGTTATATAACGCGTGCGTGATATGGCTTCCTATCCTACATGTCCCATGACATGTCAGGCTCGGGTTGAACCATAGCAAGTGCTATGTAGCAGAACCTTGATGTATTTTTTGGTAACGTGATGTTGTTTTTGAAAAGTAGGATTGCGTCTAAAAGGTCCCTCATCTTCTTACATTGACCCCTAAATATAATGTATTTTTGTAAAGAAAAAAAAATTGCTCCTTACATTGTCTGCTTAAATAAAAGTGACTCCATCACAATTCCACAGTATCACTAAAAGTGAAACACTAGAATTCAAGGTATAGCATCATAATTAAGTGGATAAAGGAGATGCAAATGATTTGGACCCATAGATCAAAATTCAATATGTCACAACCCGTCTCAGAAGTGGAATTAAAAAATTGCCACTCATTTGAAAAGATGATTTTTATTTTTGATGGTTCTAATAAAAATGCAGTATTTTTTATTAAAATTTCATTAAAAGGGTTTTCATAAATATTGCACATCAAACAGTTTGTAATTGCCACAATCCTCATAAGGCATGAGTGGAGTTATTTTCGAGTACAAATCTACCCTTGAAGTAATATCCAGACTAGTGAGTGGAGTTATTACGAAGTACAAATCCACTCTTGTAGAAGGATCATGACTAGTGAGTGGAGTTATTGTTGCATACAAATCTACCCCTATCTTTGTACCAGGATCATGACTACTGAACAGATTTATCACTGTGAACAAATCTACTTTTGTATGAGGGTAGTGGAAGTTTAAAGCAATATTTATTTTTCTATACCACTCTATGCTCACTTCATAAGACTTGGATATGAGACTAACCCAGGATTATTGCAGAGTTTTCATGACGATTATGATTATGTGAAGCTTCCATGGTGCAATAAATCAATGTAAGTTCTCATTGGATTTTGGTGAAGAGTAAGCAGGGAATACAAAAATATGAGGATTGAAAATATTTTTGGAGCTTTATTCACATCTTCGGCTTCATGCAAAAGGGTCAATACTAAGTGGCTCTACTTCCTATATGATGCATGTTTCACGCTCAATCACCACATCAAAAGAGAGCATCCTCATTCCTTTCATCAATATATCACATTCTCTTTATCTAAAGGTTCTAACCTCGTCTTGAGCATATGAAGTCACCAAAGCTACTATTGTATATGTGTTTGCCTAAAAAGAGGTTGGAGCATACTTAGACTGCAGGGGAAATAGCTTGGGAATATGCATTAGCAGGTCTTGAGTCGTGAGCTTCCCCTTATCCAAAAGTTGATGTCTATGTTCAAGCTGGACTATATCGAAATTATCCCTAATAATGGAAACAATGAGATTTTTTCTTCCACTGGTAACAGTTGTCATGAAGGATATCATGGCACCCACACCCCCACTCTTGTGACTCATTTGCATCCTTCCCAGTCGCCCACAACTAGAGGAATGTTTTTTCAATTCCAATGCAATCGCGATGGGAACTCTGAAAGTCTTACTCTTGAGGTAATCCTATTCTCTCTTCCATTTTGTTTTCTATGTTTTATGCTAGATAGGTACACAGTTAGAATAGGTAAATTATATTGCAATCTTAATGCAAAGACAATGAGTCCCATCCATTCAATTAATTTTAGGTTGATTCTCTCCCTTTACTCGATTTCCCTCATTTCGGGTAGCAAGGATCAGTATGTTACTCCTCTATTTGAGTCAGCCCATAACCTTGGCTCCTTCTCCTTTGACACACCATTCCACTACTAAATACAAAATCTGTATTATTGTCCTCTCCTCTCTATCTCAACATTTTAAGATTTGGCTGCAATGGACGGGTGTCTAGAATAAATATTGTATGTGATGTTCCCAGTAAGTAGTGTTTTCATTTGAGGAGTAGATCTCATTGATATAAAAATGAAGAGCAGAGAGGGGAGGTGTTGCAGATCATATGTATGTGCTACTATATGTAGACTATGTGGCAGCTATAACCTTTAATATTGTGTTATTGTTCAACAAATGCATGCAACGATTCCTCTTCTCCTAGATACACTTGGAAACGTTCGTTACAATCTTACTAGATCTCACTCATCAATTAATGATTGAATATGCTTCTTTGCCGATTTGGCCAAGGAAGTGAATAGATGTATTGTTGGAAAGACATGGGTAAGTGTTAGTATCAGCCGCATCTGAAAAATAAAGTGCATAGCTAATTAGGTGTAAACTGCGTTTTTATCTATGATTCCCAAACCCTCGAGTCCTTCACAAGACCCCACACACATATTTGTGGGTAGATTTGTGGCTACTCAATACACAGTTACTTGCAAACTCAAATAATTTGCATCATAGATGCTTCTCAAATAATTTTGCTTCGTAGAAGCTTCTTGATCTTGTAATATGCAACTTAATACCATCCCAAATCCATGGATGAATTATAAAAGTTTTTGTGGTGTTGAATTAGATAAATATGGATATTTCATAAATAAATTTTGGAAGTTTTTGTTAAAAAAATTAGAGATTTAATCTACATAATCCACATCTTATATAAGATAAAGCCTGAACTCTCTCTATCTTAGTTTGTTGTCTTATATGGTCAAACCATTCCAGCATAATGTCCAACCTTCCCTAGCCACACTTACCTGCTAATTATGGGTCCAGCAGCCTTCGCCTGCCTTTTAAAAGCTCACGATGATGGTTAAAATTCTTATGTTGTTCAAGTAGAAAAAGTTAGTAGCTGAATTGGAGAATAGATCAGTTTTGAAAGTGTTTGGGACAGATTTGCAGCCTCAAATTCCACCTTCTTAAATTATAAAAATACTCATTTTCGAGTTATGTTGGTTTTATGTCAATTGAAATGTGATTTTTTTCAAAATCCTTTATCATGAATGTGTACCTTCAAATTTGATCCCTGTTTGGACCAACCTAGCAAAAGGGGTCACAAATTTATACTCTCGCACACTAATTAGAGCCCATTTTCCCTATTTCCTTTAACGATTTTGATCAAGTCCTCCTTTAAATCCAAGTACTATATTTTGGAAAAGTCTTAATCCATAGAAATATTGGACAAGATATTCGTTGTCTAAATCCATACATCTTTTTGGAATTTATTTTTACCTAAGATTCTAGACCAGAGTGCAAAGTACTTGTTTTGTTTACATATTCGTTGTATAATGCGTCTTGTAATTAACTAAGTTTTTGTTTTACGTTTAATAGTGAGTGGGCATCTATTCCACGATATATTATAATATCTACGCAAATAAAACGAAGGACGTCATTTGAATAAATAAACACGGCACCATTTAGGTTAATATTGCAATTATATATACAATAAATAAATAGAAAATCATAAATCTATATACAGAAATCAAAATTGAGACCAATTAGAGTCAAACGGATGCTAATCTTGAGTTGCATTAACGTGTTTGAATGATCAGAAATCGTAGTTCTGTAAATCTCTTCAGAAAAGAAGGAAGCGTGCTAATTATTAATTCAACGGTGAACCGAATACAGGGAGGAATATTTTGAAGAATGCATCTGAAAATTTATATTATGTTTTTAATTTATAATAAGTTTTGAGCATAAATTTACAAATGTGGGAATATTTACGCAAATAAAGCGAAGCACGTCAGTTGAATAAATAAACACGGCACCATTTAGGTTAACAATGCAATTATATATATACTAAACATAAAATCAGAAATCCATATACAGAAATCAAAATTGAGACAAAATAAAACAGAAACGTGTTTGAATGATCTGAAATCATATTTCTGTAAAAGAAGGAAGCGTGCTAATTATTAATTCAACAGTGAACGGAATAGAGAGATAATTTTTTTGAAGAATGTATGTGAAAATTTATATTGTTTTTAAATTTATAATAAGTTTTGAGGATAAATTTAAATGGTTATGAGTTAAACTTGATTTTTTTTTTCAAAAGTGATAACTAATAGATTTCTATCCTTTAAAATTGATCATCAATAATTTATTAAAATTATATATATAATCACATATCGTTATAGATTCAAATAACGAAACCACGGTAATAATTTATTAAAATTAAATATATATGTGGTCAAAAAACGTTATAGATTCAAATAACAAAACCACGGTAATATAGTGCTAGAGTTACCCATTGTCAATCACATAAATTATGAAACAAAACCAGAAAGCACTATGAAAGCCGCGAATCAATGTCGACTTTCAAGAGTAGTATTTTATTGGTGGATAATAGCGAGTCCCTGCTGGGGATGATTCTCTCATCTTTCTACATCCAATAAATGAAAATGCAAGTAAACGGACAATACTGTGTGACCGTCTACGTCAGCGGAGTCCAGGGATGACCATTGTCATCTATATCCCGAAGAAGGCGAGATCGCTGGTTTTTAGGGTAAAGGTCTGTAGAGAGAGAGAGAGCGGAAGCGGGGGTAGAGCGGGGGTGTCTACAACGCCTTCCAATATCTGCAACGCTTGGCTCATCGTTGGCCTCTCGTCTTCGTCGTCCTGAATGCACCATCCTCCCACAATGGTAGCTCGCTTCACCTGCTCTGCCTCTGCATCGTTCACGTTCATCAATCTCTTGTCAAGAACCTCCATGGCGTTTCCGCTGCTTATCTGAGTTGCAGCCCAGATGGGAAAGAACAGCTCTCTCGAATCCGAGTCTCCGTCAATGTTTCTTCGCCCTCCAATTATCTCGAGCAATGTCATGCCAAAGCTGTAGACGTCGGCCTTGGAAGTGATTGGCAGGCCGGAGAGCCACTCTGGGGCTACGTATCCTCTGGTTCCTCTCATGGTCGTCAGGACCTTACTATACTCTTTGCCCAGGAGCTTCGCCAGCCCGAAATCGGCTAATTTGGGGCAGAAATCGGAATCCAGAAGGATGTTTTCCGGTTTGATGTCACAGTGAATGATGCAATCCCTGCACTTCTCGTGCAGATAAACGATTCCCCGGGCAGTTCCCACAGCGATCCGGAAGCGTGTTTCCCAGTCCAGCACCTTCTGCTGATCATCGCTCCGGGTTTGGAACAGGAAGGAGCTGAGGCTGCCGTTGGGCATGTATTCGTACACCAACAGTCTTCCCGAACCCTGGGTGCAAAATCCCCGCAGACGAACCAGATTCACATGCTGTGTAATTCCGATGGTGCTCACCTCCATCCGGAATTGCTTCTCTCCTTGGCTCACACCCTCCAACTTCTTAACAGCCACCCGAGAACCGTCTGGTAGAGTCCCTTTGAAGACAGAGCCGAATCCCCCGCCTCCCACACGCTCAGAAAAATTATTGGTTGCAACCTTTAGCTCTCTGTAAGAGAATACAGTAAGCGTAGCCGGCGCGTATTCTATTACCGACAATCCCCGGCGCCTGCGAAACCAGATGAACAGCATCACAATTAGGGCCATAATAACAACAAACCCGCTTGCGGCGACACCCACCACCTGGCCTGCATGGGTTGCCTTCTTGTTGGTCGAACTCGAAGAGGCAGGCAAATCAGAGGCATCTAACAGCAGAAACAGAGAGATCCCGTTGGAGGCCGTGTCGGACAGATCCAGCAATTCACCAAACCATAATAGACATGCCTGCAAAGTGCCGTTATCAACGTAGGCATATGCGGTGCACGAACAATTGCCGAGACAGGCTGCCTGGCACTGTCCTTGCGCTTGCCCTTTGTATTGAATCCCTTCAGAGGGTGTAGATTTGCCACTCAACTCTACAAATCCAACGGTGTTGGTCCAGTTTCCGGCATGGCTGCATTTTAATGGCGTCTTCCGAACACAGCCGCTTGACCACTGTTGAGAGTCCCATTCATGGGTGTCGTTGGGGACAAAGCCCGTGAGGCAGTTGCAGGACTGGAGATTGTTATTGTTACAAGATCCATAAGCCCCGCACACGTCATACACTTCGCACTGATCTTTGGGTTGTGCCCAGAACATACTCCATTCGTTATTTGCGAGCATAATGTAAACTCGACTTTCTCCGGCTTCGTCCAGGACGAAACGCGACAGATATGTGAATTGGGGCTTCACAGAATAAGTGAAATACTTGTACGAACCATTTGTGAAAAAGCTGAAATTGTAGATAAAATTCTGTGTCATTTCTGGAATATTGCTGAAGATTTGGCCGTTCCAGACACCGCTTTGCCAGTATTTGATCTGGTTTTTCCACGACAAAACGAACTGGTTGGTTCCGTCTGGATCTATCTGAAGGCCGAATCGCCCGGGAC
This sequence comes from Pseudotsuga menziesii, assembly GCA_001517045.1. NCBI lineage: Eukaryota > Viridiplantae > Streptophyta > Pinopsida > Pinales > Pinaceae > Pseudotsuga > Pseudotsuga menziesii. The sequence continues at coordinate 177,809 of LPNX010709470.1, read as the reverse complement.
TTGGATCCCAAGTGCTCGTCCAGGAAGTCAGGTTCTGGGTTACATCGATTTTCGTCCCAGGCAACAATGTATTTCCCGGATGGTCGAAGCTCTCCCAAATACTTTCAGAGGTATTCTCCGCAGTCAGCACCTTCAAGTTACCAGAATCCGTGATGACGGCCAAAGAAGGCTTCGTCCCGTTTCCGTTTCCTTTGGAGGACCAGAAGATAGATCCTCCATAAGACAGCACGAGACTCCCCTCTTCCGTGAGATTGAAAACACCCGATGTGTTCTGCAGCGGCCGCTCTCTATTGGCTACCCACGCGATTGTCTGCTGAGAGGCCGTGGCATACCAAATACCCACATACCATTGCTTAACGTTGTTGTTGGTGAGACTGAAGAAACCCAATTCGAAGATACCGTTCTTAGAAATCCTGGTTTGGCTACCAGTCAGGGAGGCGCCTAAACCTATGGTGTCCGAAGATGCGTCTAGCGACTTTCCCCAAAGTAGCAGGGAGATGAGGAGAAAACAAGACAGAATTTGTGGGAGTTGCCCTCGTGTGCAATTTCCATTACCCATTCTGACATCTATGAACCACTCTGCAGACTGCTACCACACAATAGACTTTATCACATGTTTTTGAGTGTTGCCCGGACTTTGAATGTTACCTGTTCGACAATTTGAACGACTCAATACTAAAACCTAGACTAAAGACCATCAGGTATGAGATTTGACGGGTAAATGCCGGTCATGGGCCAATTTACCCGTCAAATACAGCTAAGATTTTTCGGAAACCGTCAAAATCTGGCTTGAAATACAGAAAATATTTCAGATTTTCATTGTTACTTGCAATTTTGACGGGTGTCCGTCATTTGAAATTCCAACCCTGATCACCATTGACTTTTCTCAATCCTGCTATTGAGAGTCATGCCGTAATTGCGCTTCAAAGGAAAGTGACGCCACTAGGAGCCAGTAATTAAAACGCTTCGATTCTTATTTTTACAGTAATTAAAACCTTTCTATTCTTTTTATTTTATTTTATGAGTGTTATGTGCGAGCTATATAAAGGAGTATATTAATCTGTTCGAACTTGTATATAATAGCAAAGATTTATAATATTTTATATTGGGATAAATATCAAGTATTGAGAAGGATCCATTTGAATATTTTTACAGTAATTAAAACCTTTCTATTCTTTTTATTTTATTTTATTTTATGAGTGTTATGTGCGAGCTATATAAAGAAGTATATTAATCTGTTCGAACTTGTATATAATAGCATAGATTTATTTTATATTCGGATAAATATCAAATATTCAAATAATTTTATGTTATTTAAGTAGTTATTCAATATTCAAATATTCAAAAGGATCCATTTGAATTTTTTAGATAAATTGGTTTATGTTATTTTAATTTTAGTTAGTTATTTAAGTAGATATATAATTTTATATCTTTTATTTATGTGAGCTACTCTCTCTTCATAGTGGGTTGGAGAGCACCTAGTTTTTCTAAGTGCAATAATTGTGTAGTACACCATCAAATACATCTTTATTCTATTCTTATTTTTTATTTTATGATTGTTATGTCCATGCAAAGACATTGTTAAAATCTAATTTAATTATTGAAAATTTATTTTTTATTGGTTGAATAGACATGACTTCATCATGGGGGATTTGTGTGGGGTTGCAACTAACACCCATCCACCATGACAATCAAAAACTTGATAAGGTTTTGTTTTGGGCACCTCGACCATCGCCATTTATCATCATCTTTATACTGGTTGTGTGATTCTTTTTGCACCTCATTGTCGAGAACACGAGTGTGGGGATCAATAATAACAATATCACCATATTACCTACTCTTGGGAGCGGATGGAGAGAGGGAGAGAGAAGGGCTGCGACCAACTTACTTTGACAGAGAAATCTTCACACTTTACTTGACTAATTTTCACACTTTACTTGACTGTGATAGACTTCACACCTGTAGGACTCAACTTTCACTTTTGATCGACATTTATGGACTTTTAACTCGACACACTTTTACCTCGATAGACACCCACTTGACTTTGAGGGGCTTTTAGGGCAACATACTTTTAGTTGCAACCAACTCCCACTTCAACATGACGACATTTAACGGAACTTTACCTTGACACAAATTTATTGCGATCAACTCACAATATCATATAACCAAAATATTAAATAAGACTTATGTTGAGCACTCTAAGGTTAAAACTTAAACTTTTACACGGTGAAATATTTGTGGATTCTTTATGTCTTTCACAAATGACAAATGCAAAGAACATTCACACAAGTAATTCTGGAGAAGATGTGTCGCATAAATAAGACATGCATTCAACCATAAACTATGGATTTATATATTATCATGACATAACAAAAGAACTACGTGTTGGGTATGATTGTCATTGATGTCAAAGAAGTCCATTAATAACAAAATAAAATGATAGCAAGTCGATCGTCACCATATTTAGTCGAAGTCGACATGTCGAAGGTTGGTGTTGACCTATTGTATTATGGTCGAGTCTCTATAAGTCGAAGTCAACTTCTTGTCGACCTATTGTAGACCATTGCGAGTCGAAGTCGACCTAGTCGACCTATTGTTGACCACTGTCAGTCGAAGTTGACCGCTTGTTGACCATTGTCAGTCGAAGTCGATCGTTTGTCAACCATTGTTAGTTGAGTCACAGACAAGTCGGAGTAATCAAAGTCAAAAAGTTGGAATCAGAGTTCAATAGATTTTGGTTCGACATTGAATCAACAAGTCAGAATCATGGTTCGACATCATAATCAA